>PVKC010027679.1:0-15680 GCA_004027635.1 Crocidura indochinensis | reverse complement strand
CGAGGGTGGCCTGTGGCGATGTCAGTGTGTGCCTCCGTAACTGTCATTTGGTGCAACTGTCAGCTAGCGTGGCAACCTGTGTCTGCAAGTTGTGCAGCTTGTGATACGGCGCACCCGGTGAAGTCGTGGGGAGCGGCTGGTGATGTTGCTTGCGTTGTGCATGTGTCTTCGCGCGCGGGGGCCCTACAGCGGCCCTGGATCATCGTGTTTTGGGGGGAGAGTTTCCGTGGTGGCTCCTAAGTGAGCGTGGGTGGTAGGTTTGCGGTCACCCAAAAGTGCATGCCTGACTGCAGAGCGAGCGCGAACTGTGTGCGCCATGTCCTGTGAGGCTAAGTACCTCCATTGGAGCCAGTTGTGTCCAGTACAGCGGATTGTACGGGACAGGATGTCTTCCCATCCCTTCCGTCACGTGCCCCTGTCCTACCCAACCTCTTCCTTACTGCTCAGTTCCCCTGTCTGCCTCAGTTTCCTTCCACTTTTTTTCTCCTGGAGTTTACTTCTTTTTTGGGGAGAGGGGTTTGGGTCACACTCAGCGATGCTCAGGAATTACTCCAGGCTCTGCGCTCAGAAATCGCTCCTGGCAGGCTTGTGGGACATATGGGATGACTGGGAATCAAACCCGGGTCCGCCCTGGGTCAGCTGCATGCAAGGCAAACAAACACCTTACCGCTGTGCTGTCTCTCCAGTCCTAGGAATTTACTTCTGATTTCACTTTCTCTGCACCTCCGACTCCGAGTCTGCAGGCCTGACTTCAGAGCTCCTATTGACAAGAGCTTTTGGAAAGAGGAAGCTTAAGACTAATGCAGAAGCACAGGCTTTGCATGCAGGAGGTCCAGGATGGATCCCTGACAACACATGGTCCCCAGAGCACTGCAGGGAGCAGTGCTACCCCCAGAATGGAGTTGGGAGAAGTCTGAGCCACCAGGGGGTGGTGCAGCTCGCCCTGCACCACACACACAAAACAAAACCCCAAACCTCTAATGAGCAGTTACTTTTAGGGAGTGCATAATCCCCCCCTCCCTCGTGTGTGGGGATGTAAAGTATGTGTGAAGAGAGTAAGGTGTGTGTGTGTGTGTGTGTGTGTGTGTGTGTGGGTGGGTGGGTAGGGGGTCGTGTGTGCAATGTAGGTGAAGGGTCTAGGTCCCAGTAAGGAATCTCCTTGTACTCCTGTGACTGTGAGGGGCTGGCTGTATCTGGATTTAGGTCTGAAGCTAAGTGTGGGTCTTGTGTATCTGGCACCAAGGGACCGAAGGTATTTCCTGGTGCAGAAGCCCAAAGAGTGGGGTGGAGGGTTAGGGGGAGGTAAGAAATAGCAGGGGGAACTGGACTCTGGCTTTTCTTCATATCCCCCAACTGGGGCCTCCCTTCCTCTCAAAACCCCAGCCAGCTGTGCCTGAAAGAAGTATTTGCTGGGCTTGTAAGAAGAGTATGAGTCCCTGATAGTTTATTTCTTCTTGTCCACGTGTGTTCAGTGGCCTACTCATGCCTAGTGTCCCACGCGAGGTGGAGCTGAGTACATTGAGCATGACTCCCTGATGGGGTACAAGCCACCCTCATCTCCCTCCTCTGGCCTAGATGTGCCTGGCCTGCGGCTTCCTTTTCAGACTTGGGGGGGAGGCCTCTTCCCTTCCCTGGGCCTCGGTGGGAGGGAGGGGGAGGAGCACAGAGGGGGCCTGGCTAGGGGGTGATGGAACTCCAGGGCATAGAGGGGCGGGAGCTAGGATGGGGAAAACCAGAGGGTTCTGGGGTCCCAGAGCTGAGTGGAGCTGGTCCCAGAGCTGAGAGGCGCTGAGCAGGAGCTGGAACTGGTGGGAGGAGGTCCCGGAGCCATGGACACTCAGCAGCAGAGGTAGGGCCAGGCTTAGGAGGGTAAATGTGGTGGGGGCAGGGGTGAGCTATGGATACCTGCTCTGAACACAGCCCTGGGCACTTCTGCCTCTCTTGGAAGGGTTAGTCACTTCCTCTTCCAGCTCCTCACCTAGGCTCCACAATGTTGCTCCTTTTTTCCTTTCCCCAGGGCCACTTTCCTGCCTTACTTTGCTTCCTTCCATCATGAAGAAATTCCTTTCTCCCTCTCTCCTAGACCTTGTACCCATGCACACCCTTATGTGCTCCCTACTTCAGGGTCTTCCTGAAGGGTCTTCCTCGGTGCATTCTCATCACCTTCCTGCAAGCATCTTCTGCTAACCCTCCTACCCCAAACCCCTCCTTCGACCCCTATTCATTCAGGCTCCCCACTTCTTTCAGCCTGATCTTCCCTCCCCGCCACCCTGTCTCCATCTACTGGCTGCCCGCCCGCTCCAGTCTCTGGTAGCAGCCAGGGCATCTGGATCTGTTTAACTCCCAGCCTTAGCCTGCACCCTAGCCCCATCCAGCCTCCTAGGCTTGAGACCAGCAAGATTCCAGAGGCAGGCCCAAATGAGTGGTCCAAATAGCCAGAGCAAGGAGCCAGGCCAGGTCAGACCAGGCCAGAGGAGGCCTGGCAGCCAACACAGGGCTAGGTCTTGTGGTCAGCGTGCCAGATGGGTTCAGACCTGCCATGGGCAACCCCCACCCCAGGGGGGTAAGAACTGCCCCAGGTCAAGTCAGAGGCTGCAACCAGCCACTGGACAGGTAGGATCAATCCCAAACCCCCACAGCTGGGCTGGACTTCACAGCAGCTACTGAGCCAGTTCTAGCACTTGGTGCCAGGGGTGGGCGCCAAGGGTGGTGGTGGTGTGTGTGGGGTGGTGCTGGCACAGTTTGTTGCCTCCGGCTTTTGTTCTGGGCTCTAAGCCCAGGACTGAGATGTAGGGGTGAGGGTGTGTGTTTATGTTTTCATGCCTGTGCTGCACTGGGGTATGGTAGGAGAGGGGCCCCTAGATGACGCCCCCCAATGATTGGTGATATCCTTACCTCCCTTGGCGCCTCAGTTTTCCTCCTGGAGAGTCTGTTTTGGGAGAGGAGGATCTGCTGACTCTGTCTCCTCCTGCAGATGAGCAGCAGCCGCTCAGGCCTGAGCAGGGTGTTGGTGGCCGTGGCTGCTACAGCCCTGGTGTCTGTCTCCTCTGCTGGCCCCCAGGCCTGGGGTCCCCCAGGTAAGAAAAATAAAGAGCCTCTTCTCTGATCCCTCCTGACTTGCTTCTTCCCACATGTTATTTTCCCATGACTGACCTGTCACCTCCCTACCTCCCCTGCTAACTCATGATCCGACGGTCTGCTGACCTCTGCTTCCATGATAGAACAGGATGCTTTGACCCAATGACCTCTCACTCACACTGTCACTTACAAGGGTGGGGAAAGAGGAAGAAGAGAGCTTCCTCAAGAGTATTCTTCACAGGGGTCCAGTATGGGCAGCCTGGCAGGCCCCTGAAGTTGCTGTGCCCTGGAGTGACTGCTGGGTAAGTGAGTACACCCCTTCCCCTTCTACCTTAACCCTGCCTCTCCCTCATGTCACCTCCCATCTTTGCTCCCTTAGCTCTTTTTCCCTTTAACCCCCAGATTCCCTTATTTAATAGCCAAAGGCCTGGTTTCCTAGAAGTCTCAAAATACAGCTATGACAGGACTTGCTGGGCAGATGTCTGCCCTCAGAGAGTTTGCATCCTAGGGGGACAGCCAGAGAGTAAATAAGCCTAGAAGAATCTTGCCAGGCAGTGATGCCTTCAGGGCCAAAAATAAGAATGGCCCGAGGAGTTACACAGACTGTCATGGGGGAAAGGCTCTGTGGGACATTGACTTGGAAGATAATTTCTGAAAGGTCAGGAAAGAGGGCCCCTCACCCCCAAGGTGCACAGTGGGGGAATAAGCATTCTGACTTAGGGAACAACTAGTACAAATGCCCGGAGGTGGAATGAGCTCATTCAGAATCTAGAAGACTAAGGAGACTGGAATGTAGTGGGTGAAGGGTTAGGGAGGTGGGAGCCAAAGGAAAGCAGGCAGGCAAGGGCTGGGTCAAGGGGTGGTGGTAAATTGGCAAAAGGAGTTTGGGGTGTTTTTGTTCTTTGTTTTCTGGGCCTCCCAAGAAGTAATCAGCAGGTATTCCTAATATTTGTTATAGCATGTGCAGGCCTAATACATTAGTGTTTTGGTCTGGAGATGCTGGGAACTGGTTACATTACAGCCAGAGGTACTGGGAACAATAGGATATGGGGACAGTAGGTACTGGGGCCTAGTACTTGTGCTCCCCGATCTGGGACTTTTTGTTTTTGTTGTTGTTGTTGTTGTTCACTGTAGGACAGAAACCACACATTGGGCGCCATTTGCTGTAGGCAGCTTCTGTCTTACAGCATCAGTGGAGTTTCAATGAATTCACTTCAGGGAGAGTGGGTTGCATGAGTGGCGAAATATGAAATAAAGAAACAACACAAAATAAATTGTATGGGGACCTGCGTCTTCAATAGATGTGAGACAAATTTACTCTTCCATGTTGGCAATATATATACCTAGTAATCCCATAATCATCCCAGTTTCAAGTATGAAAGACATCTCCACGCTGACAAAAGGCGAGAGTCTTGAATTTCAGAAATATTTCAGAAATATTGCTAATAATCCACGTAGGGGGTATAATTAATGTCCACCAATGGGCCTGCTGGCTAATATATTTCTTGGGAATTATCAGGTCACTGCTCCAGGGAAATCCACAGATACATCTTGAGGTATCTTATGTCATGGCGTGTCAGTTGTTGTTGTTTTGGAAGAGTGTCACACCTAGTGATGTTCAGGGGTTACTCCTGGTTCCACACTCAAAAATCGCTCCTGGCAGTGTTTAGGAGACCATACATTTGGAGTTCTGGGGATGGAACCTGGGTTGACTAAGAGCAAGGCAAACGCCCTACCAACTGTACTATCGTTCCACAGATAGGCCCCACGTTTTTGTTTTGTGTGGTTTTTTTGAGCCACACCTGGTGATGCTCGGGGGTTATTCTTGGCTTGCTGAAAATTGCTCCTGGCTTGGGGGGCCATATGGGACGCTGGGGGATCAAACTGCGGGTCCGTTGTAAGCTAGCTCAGGCAAGGCAGACACCTTACCGCTTATGCCACCGCCCCAGCCCCAGGCTCCATATTTTTGTTGTTGATCTATCTCTTAGTCTACAAGTTGTTGTTTTGCTTGATTGCCGCATTTTAATAGGAATTTGGGTTTTGTTGTAACAAGCCAAATAAAGGCTGTGGTGTGGTCTGATTATTTAATTTTTTTTTTCTGTTTTAATAAGGGCTACACCCAATGGTTCTGGATGGCCCAAGGCCACTCTGGCTGTGGTTCTGACCTGACTGTAGTGCTTGGCCTATTGGTGCTGTGGGAGGGGGCTCCAGTGGTGCTGAGGGTCATGGGGCCACACTGGTGCCCTGGGGGACTCTGTGGTATTGGGGATGGAATTTAGGGTCCCACATATGTAAGCCATGTGTGCTTTGCCATGGGCCCTTTTGTCAGTCTTCCTTCTGCCATTGCCTGTTTTCCCTTACAGGACCTCAGTGTCCTGGTTTCAGGATGGGGAACCAAGACTGCTCCAAGGACCCAATTCTGGGTTAGGACATGAGCTGTTCCTGGCCCAGGTGGACAGTACTGACGAGGGGACCTACATTTGCCAGACTTCTGATGGTGCCCTTAAGGGCATGGTGATCCTGCAGCTGGGTTGTGAGTTGGGGAAGAAATAAGAGGGGGGAGGGCATTCAATGAGATCTGGAATTCCTTAAGTGATTGAGCCCAAGGAAGTCGTTGAGGTGGGGTTCCAGGTGCACCCTCTGCCTCTAGACCCCCCAGCCCGCCCTGTCGTCTCCTGCCAAGCAGCCGATTATGAGAACTTCTCTTGCACCTGGAGTCCTGGCCAGGTCAGCGGCCTGCCCACCCGCTACCTCATCTCCTACAGGTGTGTTTCAATGAAGGGTGCATGCCTGCCAATGAGCTGACAGTGTCGATCCAATATGGGTCTGGGAGGCAGAGATGGCCTCACAGAGGGGAGAGGCCCCTCTTTCTCTTTCTGACCACAGATGTCTACTTCTTGCCAGGAAGAAGACTGTGCCAGGGGCTGAGGGCCAAAGGTAGGATGTGAGGGAGAGGTGTGGGAGGGCGGGGGTACCGGCTAGGTTCTGCAGGTCACATTTCTCAAATCCATTATCCCTTATTTCTCCTAGGATGAGTACATCCACAGGGCCATGGCCTTGCCCACAGGAACCCCCGGGGGCTGCCCGTTGTGTGGTCCATGGAGCAGAGTTCTGGAGCCATTACCTAATCAATGTGACCGAGGTGAATCCCCTCGGGGCCAGCACACGGCTACTGGATGTGAGCCTGCAGAGCATCTGTGAGTGCCTGCCCCAATATATCCTCTAGCTTCCTACCACTGACACCTCAACAAAACCCAATGCAAGTCAGTCAGACAAAGACCTCTCAGACCCATGGCATTGAAACAGCACCTCCCACACCATCTTACCCTGATATATGGGTTAGCTCAGCACACAGACAGCTCCAGTGCAGACCGGGAAGCCAAAGGGATGGGAGAACAGGAGGCTCTGCTGCCCCCACTGCGATCCATAGACCTTCCTAGTTGCCGAGCCCCAGTGCTGCCTTCATTTGAGATCCTGCACAGACTACCACTCATGTTTGCCTGTTTTATGAAAGACCTCATCTGACCTCTTTACTATTTTGTTTGTTTATTGTTGTCTTAATATAAATTAATGAGTCCTGGAATTGGTGTGGGGATAGTGAGGCCTTTCTGGGCTTGACCTAGCTCCCGCAGCTCCTAAGGTCTGGCGGGTCTGAAGGTTGCAGGGTGAGGGCGGAGAGATTCACAAAGCAGTCAGATGAAGTTCCAGGAGTCAGCCAGCTTTATTTCACAGACCCTACTGCCATGTACACCTCACATGGCCTCTCTACTAAGCCTTTTCCTAGCAGCTATTTCTCTACTCCTTCTGGGCTCTCTAGACCTCTGTCTCTCTTTCCGCTGCTTTTTCCAGGCTTCCTAACTGGCTTCCAGGCTGACCAACTCCCTTTGGTGATGCTACTGAGGCTTCTTCTTTGATGATACTGAGTTGTTGATGCTGAATCTGATGCTGTATCTCTGATGATGATGATGGCTCTCTCCTCCTGATGCCTCTTTCCCACTTCTCTCTCTAACTCTCCTTCTTATCCCCTCTCTCCCTGCTGCAAACTCCTCTACCCGCCCACTCCAGGTGTGGGCAATTCTGATCATTCAGGTGGGATAAATTCAGGTGGGGAAGGGGATACCCACAGTTAATTTTGGGGGGCAGTTGTGGGCCATATATGGTGATGCTCAGGGCTTACGCCTAGCACTGCACTCAGTGAATTACTCCTGATTGTTCAAGGGACCATATGGGATACCGGGAATTGTACCTAGGTTGATTGCTTGGAAGGCAAATTCCCTAACTGCTCTGCTCTATTGTTACTCTGCCATCACCCCTTTCCTCTTGCTATGTGTGTGAGAGGTGGGCCCTATAGCTTTTATTAGTATTTGAGCCAATTTTTTTCTCCTAGGGGAATGGAACACTATTATAGTTGGCTGAATAAACATTTCAGATCCCTGTCCCCAGATCTCAGCTCTTGTCTACAGACTTCAGAGTAAGGATGGCAGCCAGTGCTTAAGCTCCTAAAATACAATCTAGTTTTGAACTGAGTCTTGTAGTATTCAGGTACCCTTACGCATACATTAACCTGTCCCAGGGAAGGTGATGGCTAAGGAACAGACCAACTCCATGCCCTGACTGGGCTTCTCCACTTCCTCTCCAGTGCGCCCTGACCCACCCCAGGGGCTTCAGGTTGAGTCAGTACCTGGGCATCCTCGCCGCTTGCATGCCAGCTGGACGTATCCAGCCTCCTGGCCCCGCCAGCCCCACTTCCTGCTCAAGTTCCAGCTGCAGTATCGCACAGCACAGTATCCAATCTGGTCCACGGTGAGTCCTAGAGTACATTCCTGTTCAGTTGGGGCTTTGGACTATCCTGAGTTTCCTTTCCTGGATGTTCTGCATGGCTTTTTACATCACTGGCAGAACATTCAGACCTTGCTGCCTCCCCTTCTGGCATGCTCTCCCTGGGCCAGACTCTGTGCTGAATGCTGGGACCAGCCTCTGAGCCTCTCTCTGCCCTTCAGGGATGGAATGCTGACCTAAGCAGCAGTGACTTCTTTTTGTTACTGAGTTTTGTGGTTTTGATTTTTCGGACCACCTGCTCAGGGGCTACCTCTGGTGGTGCTGGGGGTAGAAAGTGGACATGTTCCACATGCAGAACATGTGTTTGTGTCCAACCCTTTGAATTACTTCCCCAGCCCCAGCAGAGGCTTTTTGAAAAGAACTTTCTAGGGGCCGGGCGGTGGCGCTGGAGGTAAGGTGCCTGCCTTACTGCGCTAGCCTTGGAAGGACCGCGGTTCGATCCCCCGTGCCCCATATGGTCCCCCAGGCCAGGGGCGACTTCTGAGCGCATAGCCAGGAGTAACCCCTGAGTGTCACTGGGTGTGGCCCAAAAACCGAAAAAAAAAAAAAAAAAAAAGAAAAGAAAAGAAAAGAACTTTCTAGGAAAAGCATCCTAGCCTGGAACCCTATCCCCAAACGTCCTTGTCATCAGTGAGGACAATAGTGGGTTCTCATCACTGTGGGCTCAGGATGAGGAGCATCAGCCCAAAGGTGCTTCAGCTGCTAACTACTATTTCTGAGCTGTCTGTCTTCTGGCTACTGGCTATCCATTTCACATGAAGGACTAATGTAGATTTATCTACTCTATTTTCCAAACAAAGAAATGGAGACACAGAGAGACCCAAGATCACCTAGTAAATGATTTTTTTTTGTAATACATTTTTGGTTTAGGGTCTTACCCAGTGGTGCTCAGGGCTTACCCTGGCTTTGTACTCAAGGGTTACTTCTAGGAGTGCTCAGGGGACAGTATGTGGTATTGAATTGAACCAGGAAATTGAACCAGGGTCAGCCATATGCAAAACAAGTGCCTTAAATCCTACACTCTCTCCCAGTAAATGATTTACCAAAGCTTTGAACTCAGGCAATCTTGCATCAGAGCCTGTTTACAAACACATTTTTGGGGGAAGGCATGAGGGAGACTCCCTGTGGTGCTCAGAGGCCACAGTGTGCTACACCCAGGGATGCCATATGGTGCTGGAGATCAGTTTTGTGTAAGTAGGAGGGCATGTGCTCCACCTGTCTGAGCTGGCTTTCTAGCCCATCTTGCACTTCAGACACTAAGTATATCACTAACCCTTATGGATCCCAGACTGAGGGGTGGGCGGGACTGTGAGGAAGGGGTCATTGAAGACTGGGGCTCAGGGTTTTCAGCCAGGATAAGGCAGAGACAGACTCTCTTCACTTGCAGCTGGAATCAACTGGATTGGAGGAGATGATCACAGACGCAGTGGAGGGCCTACCTCATGCTGTCCGCATCAGCGCCAGGGACTTTCTGGACGCAGGTACCTGGAGTGCCTGGAGCCCTGAGGCTTGGGCAACCCCGAGCAGTGGTGAGATACTGAGCCACAGGGAAGAGCAAAACTGGCCCAGCTTCAGCACCACCCCGCCACAGCCCTCTCTGCAGCCAGATCCTTGGCAACTTGGTAAGTATGGGTAGAGACACAAGGGCTCAGAGCAGAGTCCCGGGGATGGCTTATACTGTGGGTCATACTTTTGTGGCATCTGATTCCCCAGACAACAGTGACCCCCTGGAGCAAGTGTCTGTGCTGGCATGTTTGGGAATCTTCTCTTTTTTGGGACTGCTAGCTGGCGCCTTGGCATTAGGGCTCTGGTAAGTGCCTGCTTTTTTCATCCTCTGATGCCACAGATATCGTGATGCCCACAGTGCACAACCCTCGTGGATTTCCACCCACCCTCTGTGATTCTGGCACTCTTCACCCCACCCCATTCCTCTCTTGATAATTCTCACTGATTTCTCTCCTGACCCTTTACTAAGAAATGCTTTTGGAGCATTTTAAGGAGACAGCTGCCCTCTTTATGCCCCAGGCTGAAGCTGAGACCAGGAGGGAAGGCTGGATCCCAAAAGTCCGGTTTCTGGACCCCGATGATCCCAGTGGTCTAACTTGTAGGTGAGTGGGACTGGTGTCAGGGTGTTTGGGCTCCTAGAAAGGTGTCCTCGCTTTCAGTGTGTTTAGATTAAGAGCTTGTTGTCCTGGTCATTGTAGCAGTGATGGGAATCAGTTTTGTCCTTTAGACCTTTGACACCTGCCCTCAGGAGTGGACCTTTCATTTTGGAGTCCTGTGTTCCATGTTGGTTTCTTCTCTGTCTTACTATGTACTGGGGCTCCAAGAAGAACCCCCTTCCTTATATTCAGGATGTTAAATTTAGAGCTGTATATTCACACCCAGCAACGCTCAGGGGTTACCCTGACTCTATGCTGAGAAATCACTCCTGGTAGGCTTAGGGGACCATATGGAATGCCGGGATTTGAACCAATGACCTTCTGCATGAAAGGCAAACACCTTCCATCCATGCTATCTCTTCGGCCCCGTATATTCATTCTTATCCCTAGGGATTTTTTTTTGGTGGGGGGGGGGGGTCATATCCCACGATGCTTAGGGTCTCTCCTGGTTCTGCACTCAGGAATCACTCCTGGTAGGGTTTAGGAGACCATAAAGGGTGTGGAGGATCAAATGTGGGTTGACTGCATATAAGGCAAAAAGCCTTCCTCCCTGCATTGCTTAGTATTCTGGCACCATCTCTGGGGAGATTTATTTTTTTGTTTTTGGATCATACTCGGCAGTGCTCAGGTGTTACTCCTGGTTCTGCACTCAGAAATTGCTTCGGGCTGGCTCAGGAACCATATGGGATGCCTATCACTGTGCTATCTCTCTGGCCCCTCTGGGGAGTTTTTGATCAGAAGTGGGTCACTTCCTTTCTTCTTTTGATTTTATTGTGCTAGGTCAGAATCCAGGGTCTCATCCTTGCAATGTAGGCACCTCCCATATCCACCCTTCTGTCCTCATTTTCTGTGTGCCTGGGCTCAGAGCTTAGTTAGCTTCTTCATCTCCAGGGTGGGGCTCATACAGAGCAGGGTTCCCACATTAACTCTGAGAGTGTTGGGCCTTCCTTCCTTCCTTCTGGTCTCAATCTAGTCTTAACTCTTATTCTTGATCTGCCTCCTGTCTCTTTTAGGAGCTTCCAATCTGCCAAGGACCCGGGAGATCTTCAGTTGATTCCACTTCTCACTGTTTTGCTGGTGTGGATGAATGGACAGAACCTCATCAAGATTGTACGCCCCCATGGAAGGGGTGCCACAACTTGGTTCTCACTGGAGTTCATTTCTGTGAGACTGTTTCCCAGACTTCTAGTAGAAAGGTGCCTGAACCTCTGATCACATCCTAGGAGAGGAAGAAGAATGTATGTAGATGTGTGTTGTGTGCCTGTCTGTCTGTCTGTCTGTGGAGCTCTTGTAAATGTGGGGCATGAACAGTGTGTAGATGCATGGGATTGTGTGTGGCTTCACCCAGCGGGGGTGATAGTGGTGTGAATAAAGAGAATGAAGAGGTTATTTTGTCTCTTTTTATCTTTAAAAACATTTTTTTAGGATAACACTTAGCAGTGCTCAGGGATAACTCCTGGCTCTATTTTCAGAGATCACTTCTGGAGGGAATTGGGGGAACCATATAAGATGCAAGGGATTGAATTTGTGTCAGCCATGTACATGGCGAATGTCCTACTTGATTGCTGTTGCTCTGGCCCCTCTTTTGTTTCTTGACATCTCTCCCAGCTCTAGATTCAGGGCCTCTAGAAAGGGGCAGAGAACATGGACACCACACCACACTCAGAGAATACTGTCTAATGATGCTTTATTGTTGAGCTCTTTTGGAGTGCTGTGCCCTCTTTTCTTTTAGCTTTAAATTCAGTTTGGTTGAAGTGTCCTGGAACCTCTTCCCTTGGTGCTCAAACCATAGTGCTAGGCTGCGGTTCTTGGGGTGGATGCAGATAATTCGGCGAGAAAGGTGAAGTCTGGGGAGAGGAAAGGTCCCAAACCATGGTGGTCACTTGGGAATAAGGTTGGGGTAAAGGAGTGAGAGTCATGAGAAAGAGCAATAAGGGTTGAGTCAGGCTGGCAGCAGGAGTGGAATGGATGGTCCATCACAGGTACAGTGCCAGGGGCACCGTTAGAACTCACATGTAGGCCTGGAGGTGACAGTCCCCATCAGCCTTCTGCATTTCCACCCGGACAACATTCCTTAGTACTGTGTCTGGCAGAGGTTTTCGGTAGAGCTGAGTACAGCATGCCGTGATGGACAGCAGTGGCAAGCCTAGGAGATAGTGGGGTGATGTGTTCAGAGGGTTTCAAACTCCAAGCTCCTCTATCAAAACCCCTCTAGATGAGGGATGGGTTTCTTGGACCCCTTCTTCTCCCTCCATCCTTTTTACACCCAAAGTACTCACCTTCTCCAGGGTCTGGGCTCAGCAACAAGAACAACAGAAGGAAGCTGCTAGTGGGTATGAGTCCCTTCATGCTGCTCTGTCGGGAAGTTTCCTGCCTACTTGTACTCCTCCCCTACCTTTTATCTGGGTGCTTTTACCTGGGGCATCAGGTGAGTCAGAGCCAGCTGAAGATGTGTGTATTACTCATCCTGTCAATATTCCTAGCTCTACTTTCCCTGGACAATTCAAAGACCCTTTCCTATTCTAGGACTGCCATTTCTAAGGACCTCCTGAGGCCCAGCAGAGAAGCTGGAATGAGGGCATAATAGGGGGCAAAGAATGGCACTGTGACCGAGGACAAGCAGCAAGGACCTGCAGTGGCATCTGATGGTGGATATTCACCCTTATGTATGCACCTTAACCTCACATGCAGTTATTCCTTACTATCAGCCTCACGTGGCCAGGCAATCTTAGGCAGAATCACGTATTCCCATTTATATTCAGAGGCCTATCACCATTGTATTCTCACAGCCATCCCTCACACAGTCATGTCAGCACGCACAGATTTGGATGGGGGGAGTTATGGGTGGGGTGGCAGCTGGGAACAGAAGCACATAAACAACAGCATCAGCTGGCCTTTATCTTCTCCTCCCACTCCTCTCCCCTGCCTCTTATCAGGAAAACTGATGGGAACTTGTCTCTCCAGCAGGCCCTGAATGTTGAAGAATCTTGGCCAGGAAAGTGTGCATTGAGTCAGAAGTTGGGAGCAGGCCCTTTTTTGGTGGTTTTGGTGCCCTGGGGATGCTGAGGTGAGGGCTGCTTTCCTTAGGAAGATGGATGGGAAGAGCGATGGGGAGAGAGGCCATATAAGGGCAGGTAAAAGTCTTTGGTGTTTGCTGCTGTCAAACAGGTAAAAGACTCAAGAAATTTTATCTTCCTGCTTTTGCCTAGTCCTATTGCAGGAATGCTAACTTCTTGCCAGCAATGACCTGGGTTTTCCAGCCTCAGTACGAGATTTAAATGTTTGAAACAGCAGACTCAGGAGTTCAATAACTCCTGTTCTAGCCAGGAAAGTCTAGAAAGTCTAGCCACAGGTTACTGAGGGTCTGAAGGCATATCTCCCTTCCTGACTTAGGTCCAGTAACATCATCTCCATTTCTACATCCTCTTGCTCTAGCCCTCTTCCTTCCCCTTCTGGTTTCTTCTCTTAATCCTAACCCAGCCCTCATTTCTCCTTGTCCCCCTTTTAAGACCCCTCATTGTCTCCAGTCTTTTCCAGAAACAGTCTTATTCTAGGGCTTATTTGATAATTGTAGGGTCTCTGGTACCTTGAAGGATTTCCCACTCCTGGTGTGGGTATTTCAACTCTCTAGCCCCATTCTGTAGCAGAATTAAACTGAATCATAGTCCAGTTCTTACCCATTTGTGACACTGATGCTGTGATAACCTTGTTTTGTGGCCAGTTACCTCATCTAAGCAGATCTCCTGGACTTGATATCATACTTTCTCTGGGCATTTTCCTGCTGTAGGGCTGATCCACAATTCAGGAGGGGCCTTCATCTCTGAGAGGGACTAATTCCCCTTAAGGCTAGATAGCTTGAATATTCCCTCCATTTTGTGCAGAGTAAGAGTTGAAGGTCCTTTCCTGTTATATATCTTGTAGATGCCATGGTTTTCCTGATGGTGTCCCCATGAGATTGGTCAGTTTATTTTAGGGAAGATTTTTTAGGTGGTGACCTCTCAAGTGGTGCTCAGGGGGCAAGGGGATTCCTACATCTGATTCTTGGCTAACTTGGAAATCAGTGCAGTGTAAGGGCCAGAGGAGATGGTGTTGCTGGGGCCCTGCAGTGCCAGAGATCACCCAGGCCACCCTGTCAGTGCTTGGGGACTTCCAGGATCACACCTGATAATGCTCAGGAGATCATGTGGTACCTGGAAAATTGGTCACATGTCAGGGCTGCCCCTTAATCCTTGTGTTATCTCTTTGACCCCTGGAAACTTTTTCTTTTGGGGGGAGGGAGGGGCACATCTGGTGGTGTTCAGGGCTTAGTCCTGATTCTGTGCTCAGGGATCACTCCTGGTGGAATTTGAGCAGGGGTGACCATATAGGGTTCTCTGAATTGAATCTGAGTTGGTTGTGTGCAAGGCAAGCACCCCACCTGCTGTGCTAGACTCTAGGTAACATATTTTGTTTTGTTTTCTTTGGGTCTCCCTAAGGTGCTGGGGTCCATTTCTAGCAGGTCTGGGGGGCCATGTGGTACTGGACTTCACACTTGGGAGTCATTCTCATGCAGGGCAGTTCACTTTTGAAAGGGTCTTTGAGAGCAGCAGTGGGAAGGAGTGGGGCTTGAGAGCTGGGTCTTTTCACAAAGGTGGCTACAACCTGAAAGTGATTTGGCTCTTGGATAAAGGGTCAACTTGAACTTCTTGGAGCCAGAGCAATAGTAACAGTGGGTAGGGCATTTTCCTTCCATGCAGCTGATCTGGGTTCAATCTCTGGCATCCCATATGGTCCTCCGAGCCCACCAGGACTGATTTCTGAGTGCAGAGCCAGGAAGTAACCCCTGAGCACCACTGGGTGTGACTCCAAAGCAAAACAAAACAAACTTGAACTTCTATCAGAGGCCTTCACTTTCTTTCCCACCATCCAATCTGGACTTGTGCCCCAGAGCTTGGGTACAGCCCTTGAGGCGCCATCATCTTATCACAGATCCTTCCCATCAGCTATCATATACACTCTATGATCTTTCCTGAGCTTGTCAGAACAGAGGTCTTGAAGGCAGGAAACAAATTCTTCCAACTCTGATTTCATTTCTCCCCTTTGGGATCCATAAAGCTAGAATCTAGCCCAAAGATCTGCTATAGCAGAGGCAGCCCCAGGCTAAATAAATAGCACAATCCTGAATCTGGGCTCTATCAGTGTTTTTCAATTTCTTCCTGAACAAGACCTCCTTCAAACCTTATTTTCTTCCTGTAGCATTCCAGTCTCCTGTCATGCCCCCCAAGTACACGATGTTCACTTGTGGTCTTCTTGGAGTATACCAGAAACCCAGAGGTGCCTACATGGTCCCTGGTGAGAACTGCTTTAATGTAACTTAATCCTCTGGTCCCCTTGATGTCACTGCTAGCTCTGACTGAAAGCAGGCCCACCACCCAGTGTTTGACCTTCAGCGTTACTGGAGCCAGGGGACTGAGCAGTACCCACCCTCAATTTTCCCAGGGGAAGTAGCTTCAGCTAGCTAGATTAATGCCAAGGATTTGGGGGGGGGGTGGTCACACCCGGCGGAGCTCAGGGGTTATTCTGGCTCTGTGCTCAGAAATCGCTCCTGGCAGGCATGGGGGG
>PVKC010027678.1:0-15691 GCA_004027635.1 Crocidura indochinensis | reverse complement strand
TTCGAAACAGGCATTCTAATTTTCTCACTCATTGACATTGTCACAAAGTTGTCAGAATAGTTATTTCTCTAATGCACTCACTACTCTTCATATCATGAGCCAATCCTTCCAGCCCTCATCTCTATTGTCTCTGACCATTATTACAATAATGTCTTTTATTTTTCTTAAAACTATAGATGAGTGAGACTATTTTGTGTCAATCTCTCTCCCTCTGACTTAAAAACAGACATTTCCTCAAAGAAGAAATATAAATGACCAAAAGACACATGAAAAAATGCTTCATGCGGGGCCCGGGAGATAGCATGGAGGTAAGGTGTTTGCCTTTCATGCAAAAGGTCATTGGTTCGAATCCCGGTGCCCCATATGGTCCCCGTGCCTGCCAGGAGCAATTTCTGAGCATGGAGCCAGGAGTAACCCCTGAGCACTGCCGGGTGTGACCCAAAAAAACAAACAAAAAAAATGCTCCATGAAAAAATGCTCCATGTCACTAATCATTAAGGAGAGGCAAATCAAAACGATAATGAGTATCATCTCACACCACAGAAACTGGTACACATCACAAAGAAGAAGAACAACCAATGTGGAGAGAAAGGGACTCTGATTCACTGCTGGTGGAAATGCTCTTTTGTCCAGACTTTCTGGAAAACAATATGGTTATTCCTCAAAAAACTAAAAATTGAGCTTCCTTATGTTTCAGCAAAACCATGCCATGGTTATACCCTAGGAACACAATAACACAATATAAAAATACCACCTGTACTCCTATTTCAGTGCAGCACTATTCATAATAGTCAGAATTTGGAAGCAACCCTGGTGTTGCTTAGTCACAGATGAGTGGCTAAGAAAACTGTGGCACATCTATACAATGGAATACTATGCAGCCATTAAGAAAATAAAGTTTTGGGGCCGGGCAGTGGCTCTGTAGGTAAGGTGCCTGCCTTGCCTGCGCTAACCTAGGACGGACTGCAGTTCGATCCCCCGGTTCCCCATATGGTCCCCCGTGCCTGCCAGGAGCGACTTCTGAGCACATAGCCAGGAGCAACTCCTGAGCGTCACCCGGTGTGACCCAAAAACAAAAAAAAAAAAAAAAAGAAAAATAAAGTCTTGAATTTTGCTTTTAAATGGATGGACATGGAGATTATCATAATGAGTGATTGAGTCAGAGGAAGAAGGCTAAACATAGAATAATTTCATGTCTTCTGTGGGATATAAGGAAAATAAAAGACAATGCAATGATGATATTCAGAGATAAAAGGGATGAGAATTGAGAGAACCAGTCCAGGTCCAGTACGAAGTTTGCCACAAAGAGCCAAGAGTGTAGTTAAGTAGAGAAAGATCTATGAATGTGATTGTTGGAACTGATCACTCTGCACTAGGGTGCTCAAATAAGTACTGAAAGGAGATCAGATATGCTTGGCACCCTATCATTAACAGTAGTGCAAAACACAGTGCCCAAAAAGAAAAGAGAGGAGGTGGAGTGAGGGAGGGGAAAGAGTGAAGTAAAATGGCTGTCCAGAGGACTGGGTGGGAGGTATTAGACAGGGTGAATGGGGTCAAAGGTGGCAGGAAGTGTGCACTACTCATGGTTGTATTTTGTATGACATAATTCAATCAGGAAAAACATTGTTAAAAATATCTGTATTATGCACTGTATTATAACCACAGTGTTTAAATAAAAAAAGAATATTTGCGGTCTAGAGAGATGGTTCAATGGGCTGAACTCATGTTTTGCATGTAGGTCACCTGGGTTTAATTTCCAGCACTTCATGGTCCTTCCAACACTGTTAAGAGTGAACCTTAAGCATAAAGCCAGGAGTAACCCTGGAACACTGCTGGGTGTGGCTCACTTAATAAATAAAATATTTGCCATGACTGGGCAGAACCTATTGTGGGGCCAATAAGAACGATCCTAGCCTAGGCCTCGGCTAAATCCAGAGGTCTGACTTTGACAACTACAACTGAGCAGAACTTCTGGAACCATATTGAAAGACTATCCTAGGCTTTGTCCTAGGATCTGAGTAAAAACCAAAATCACTAATTACGAAAGACTGATTACAACAACAGTGTTGGAACAGAACTTTTAGAAACATAAAAGACTCTTTCCTAACCTTCATCCTATGACCTACACAAATACCAAGATGTCTAACTACAGAGGCCTGATACTATCATCCACAACTGAGTGGAAAGCTTCCTGGCACCATAAAAAGACCTTGGGGTGTAAAAATAAACGTGTGGAGCCTGTAGTAGTTTCCATGGCAGTATGCTTGAAGGGAGGAGAAACCCTGTATATGTATCTCTTAGGCCAAGGGAATTCCCTGTCTAATTTCCCCAATGCTTACTGTGCCTGTGCAAAAAAACAAAAAACAAAAAACAAAAAAAACAAAACAAAACAAAACAAAAAAACCACATAGCCTTGCCACACCATTGTTTTCTTTTTATTCTCTTTTCTTTCTTTTTCCTTCTTCTTTTTTATTATTTCAATTTTTTAAATTTACTTTCATTCTCATGGTTATTATATGACAGTGGTTGTTTTTAGTAGCTTTAGTTTCTACATTTCCTTTTTTCTTGCCTTTGTTTCCGTTTTTGTTTTGTTTTGTTTTTTCTTTTTCCCTTTCTTCTTTTAAATAAATATTTATAAACTCTAGAAGACATCCTCCCAGTTTTTTTTTTTTGTTGTTGTTGTTTTTCCAACAGAACCAAAACATGAATCATCTTGTTCTGCCTCATGAATTGAGGGGGGAAATGGAGGATACTAAGACCAAACAGTCATATGGACAGTGAGTGGAAATAAAAAATGATCAGATTCAATCACTAAACCCTAAGTCAATATTAACAGAATCAATATCCTATCTATAACAAACCATATACAGAGAGGACCAGTTAATACTAGCAGATGGGGGGAATGGGGGACACAAGAGAGGGAGATATGAGATGCATGCTGGGAATAGGGGTGGAGGAAGGACAACACTGGTGGTGGGAATGGCCCTGGTTTATTGTCACCATGTACCTTAAATATTACTGTTACTGTGAAAGAATTGTAATTCACTTTGGCCACAATAACAATTATTAAAAGAAAGAATTCATGAAACTCCATATTAAAACCAATAAAGTTTACATGTTAAAAATGTTCGCATGAGAAAAATTACGATTTTTAAACATTTTAAAAAAATTAAAAAAATTTAAATTTTAAAACATTTTAAAAATATTTAAAAAAATTAAAAAAAAAAAGGATCACAACAAAGGAATCTCAAAGCTCCAAAGTGGGCATTCAAACGTAACAAGAAGTCTGACAAAATGAGACTTTTTTACAGGGTTTGTGATCAGAAAGGTAAGAATGACAGCTTGGCTTGGAAAGGGGAAGCAGGAAATCATTCAGGCAAAGCATATTCATAGTCAGCTTTAGCCTGTACAGAGTCTGGAGAAAACCAACTCTGTGTTTTAGGGCAGATTAATCTTTTTAAAGGTACAAGAATTTGCAAAATGTAGTAAAACAAATCCCAGGGAAGCTGAAGAGAGATGTGACAGGAAAAAGAGAAGTGGGAGAAAGAGCAGAGGCACGAGCCTGGGAGAGTTGCAGAGCCAGCAGATACAGAACAGAGAGAGCTCCTCCAAAGAAGATGCTTGTGCCAAAGTCCCCAGTCTTCATTGCACATGAAAGAGTCACTAGGGGCTCTGACTTGAAAAATAGGATTTTGTATGACAGGGGTCATGTACCACTGCTGGAAGGGAGACTCACTACTCTTTTCTGAAATATTTAGTGCTTCTTAAAAGAATTTCACCACTCTGAAGCGGAACAAATTAGAACAAATATTGTCATGTTGCTTATTAGTGAATTGTTTCTCAATCACATTTCTCCCTTTCAACAAATAGGGACACATTTAGAGTATCTGCTAGAGCAATTTTCAGACTCAAAGCTAATGACATGTGGGGCCAGAGAGCCCTTTACTGTAGGACGCTGTTCTGTACCATGTAGATTTTTTTAACAGCATCTTTGCTCTCTTTCCACTTGGTGTCTATATAGCAGCTTCCCACAATTGTGACCACAAAATTGTCTCATTTACCTGGGATCACAGGAATTGTCCCTCCTAGAGGAAAAACCATGATACTAAAAGTATCATGCAACTTAATGACCTGGCTGCCCTCCTAACATTGCCTATCCTCTTGGTTCTACACATCTCTTCCGGAATCGGAAACATATGAGAGGCCCTTCTGGTCTTGTGAAAGGTCTGATTATTTTATAGCTACTCACAAAAGGGTCTTAGGTTCAAGCAAGGGGGAACAGGGGAGGTCTAGGAGAACCATTCCAGCAGGTACTGCAGAACCATTTGGGGGCAAGCAGAGAAAGATGGGAGTTGGCAATGGAGGCAGCAAGCTAACATGATAGGAGGGCCTAAGTATTAGTTTTTAAGGTCTGTCTAACAAAATGCTACTGAAACAACAGAATGTGTGGAGGCTGGAAGTGGGAATGAAGGTGTTTCCACCCAGGTACTTTGTGGGCTCCAGGACAGAAGCTATTCCATGGGGTTCCCTAAACTTACAGTGCTGCTAACAGACCTTGATCCTCATTGGCTTAATGATGCTCTGATTCATCCCTCTTGGCCTTTCCATCCTTGCATCTGGTTAGTTGTCTTGTCTCTCTATTCATTTCCTTCTTTTTCTTTCTTTCTTTTTTTTTTTGAGAAGGAGAGGGAACCGTCTCACATCCCCTTCTCTCTTTACCTCTGATCCTGCAAAATCCAGCTCCCTGGACCATGTGAAACCATTTTTGTTCTAGACTGAGGTCCGCAGTACTGAGCTGGCTATTCTTCAGTTTCTAGGATCCCAGTTACAGTGGACCCCGACCAGGTGGGTATGGGCTTCATTTAGTGCCTGGTCCACAGAACACTTAGTTCCTTCCTCCAGGCTAGAGAATGAATGTCCAGCTTCACAGATGTGTTTAACGAGCTTTTCGGCTGACAATGGAGTGGCCCTGGGCCAGATGACCAGACCATGTGCAGCTCATCTGGGAAAACACAGGGCAGCTTGCCTTGAGGTGGGAGAGTGAGATAATGTGGAATGAAGGAAGAGGCTGTCAGAGTTTGTGATGGAAGGAATCTGGGTGTCTGGCTGTGATGTTCACTGAAGACCATCCCAGCCACCTCAGAATACAAAGAGCCAAGACACAATAAGGCAGAGGACCTTTTAGGAGGCAGTTGTCCTGGAGAAGAAATTTCAGAGTGCATCCTGGCATGTACCATTCTACAGAGTCCCCCAGCCCTGGAGCCAAAGGGACTGCTGCTAATTCTAGTTCAGCTACTTTCCTACTTTCCTTGGCACAGCAGGGCTGAAAGGACATGTTGAAGAACATGACCGTGACCACACCTAGACTATACATGCTTCTGGCCCTTCAGCCTGCATTCCTTCCACTGAGGCTGTATAGACAGTAGGCCAGGTTTCATAGGTAGATGTGAGGAGAAATGAAACAACACAGGACGGTTTTCCTTGGTAAAAACAATGGCTCACAATTTAAAATTGTGGGAGGGCATTTTTCTCATCAGATTAGAACAAATAAACCATCCACAGAGGAATGAAATGCTAAAAGGTATGGGATGTGGGTATGAACAATAGTACAAGGGGATGAGACACTTTGGCTTGCATGTGGGTGCAAACCCTGCATCCCATATGGTCCCCACACCCTACCAGTAGTGATTCCTTGTGTGCAGAGCCAGGAGTAGGCCCTGAGCAACAAGGGCTGTGGCCCATCCTCTTCCCACACAAAAAGGTGTAGGATGTGCCAATGATTCTTCATAGCATGTGAAACCACATGAGAAAAGTGCTTGTCTTGTCTGTTTCCAACATGGTTTCATCCCAGCACCACATTTAGTACTTCAAGCCCTACTAGAAGTAACTCCTGGTCACAAAGCCAATAGTAAGATCTGACTATACAGCTGGATGTGTCCCTTCCTCAAAAAAAGAGAGGGGAAGAAAGAGAGAAATAGAAAGGAAGTAAAAATGGAGGAAGGAAGAAGGAAAGAAGGAAAGAGAAGAAGGAACGAAAGATGGAAGAAAGGAAGAGGAAGGATGAAGAAAGGAAGAATGAAAAAAGGAAAGAAAGAAGGAAAGAAGAGGAGGAATAGAGGAAGGAAGGAAGGGAGGAAGGAAGGAAGGAAGGAAGGAAGGAAGGAAGGAAGGAAGGAAGGAAAGAAGGAAGAAAAAACGTACAAGAGGCTCTTCTGAGTCTGGCACTGGGGAATTCATCCTTTTTGTTTCTCTCTTTATTTTGGATTTTCTACCCATGCTAATTTCTAATTTCTAATCCTGCTTACCTGTAAAATTTAACAACACGACCTACAAAACCAGAGTTTCATAGAAACGTTAGGTTATTTGCAGAGATTTCCCCTCCTCCTTCCTGTACATCACTCTTAATAGATGATTTCATCAAAGTTGCTACCAGCACAATGGGGCTTGGTGCATTCCTTTAGGGAGTTGGAATTACATGTTAAGATAGAAAGTCCCAGGCTCTTGCCATGTTTTTCAGACAGTGAGGCTCTCTATAGAGTCCAAAGTGGTCAAGGTTTTAATAGGGTCTCAGCGAATCTCCTTGCTTTCCTTTTATTTCATTGTATTCCAACCATGAATCATGCAGAAGTTCATCAGATCAACTAATTTCTCAGCTGTGTTTGTGTCAAGACCTTCCACTTGTTTGGCAAATCTGTGTGTAGGGATCTGTTTGTGGTTCCAGGTCACCTGAGCATGGAGGCTGCTGGTCTGCTTACTACTCCCCAAATGTCTCATTTTCCCAGAGGTTGCATCATTCTGGCCTTTTGACATATTGGAAGGACAGAGATTGCAAAATATCCCTCTGAGCATCTCTATTTTGGGCTATAAATTTCTAAGAGAACAAAGAAGGCCAAGGATTTCCCTTTGTAATTGCTCCCTGTATTTGCATGAGTCAAAATAGTGCTTACCAGGGTAATTTTTGGCTCATCTTAATGATGACAGTTTCAATCCAATAAACTTAATATGCAGAAAGAAAAGATTTAAAATGTACTTTAAAACAGACTATGTTAGCAAAGTATTAGCCAGAGTGAAAATTTTAATTTACAAATGAAAAATTAAAACATGTTTCCACAGAATATTATATTACTTGGCACTATATACTTCAAAGATGCTATGTTTAACTTTCATTGTTGATATAGAAGGAAGGACCACTCCTGACTCATTCCTTGAGGTTGCTCTGGCAGTGCTCACAGTACCACACTGTATAGGGTTAAATCCCAGGTCCCATGCAGGCAAAGCACTGAGCTTGTCCTCCGAGTCATCTCTTGCCCCAAGCCACTGTTTAAAATGCACATATTTAAGAATATATACATTCATATTTATTTCAAGCCATGTGTTTTGTTTATATAGCATTCAAACTTTAACCTTTTTTTTTGTTTGTTTGTTTTTGGGGGGCTACACCCGGTGATGCTCAGGGGGTTACTCCTGGCTGTTCGCTCAGAAGTTGCTCCTGGCAGGCACGGGGTGGGGGGGCCATATGGGGAAGCGGGGGATCGAACTGTGGTCCATCCTAGGTTAGCGCAGGCAAGGCAGGCACCTTACCTCCAGCGCCACCGCCCGGCCCCTCAAACTTTAACCTTTACTCCCCATCCAAACTTATAGAAATCGGAGGAAGATATAGTAACATGAATATTAATAAGAAATTTTTACTTCAGAAAGATTATGACTTATTCAGGAAACACAAGTAGAAAGAAATCAAAGAGACAACATTTTACATTCAAGCACTTAGATGTTAAAACCGTTAAAACAGCCATCAGTGCTCAGGGGTTATATTTGACTCTGAGTTCAGGGATAATTCTGAGTGGAGCTTGCTCAGAGGGTCTGAGCAGTTCTTAAGTTCACACAGGGGTGGGCCAGCTGCATGAAAGGTAAGTTTCTTACCTCCTGGACTGTTACTGAGGCCTACAACACTAAAACTATTTAAAAATACATCTTCTCGAATAGCATCTCTAAAATGCTTGCTTCCGTAGCATTCATTTAATTTTTGAGTTCACAGTGTTTAGAAGCTACCTCAACCTAGTGCTCAAAGATCACTTGTGACTGTGCTGAGAAGACGGGGGTTCTGGGGATAAAACCCAGGCCTACTGCAGGAAATCATATATTCCAGTCCAGTGAGCCACCTTCTTGGACATGGGGGAAACATTTTAAAAAAAATGTGTCTTTATGAACTCAGACTGTGACCAGGAGATAAAAAAAAATATATGTCCTTGCCGTTTTATTATATTGCTTGTAAACTTTTCAGGAGTTAGAAACTCATTTATAATTTTAAAAAAGATTATGTGTCTTATTTTTCTCAGTCCTTTCATTATTTTGTCAGTTTACTTCAGTGAAATTCTTTAGTATTTTTTGTAGTAATTCACCTGTGGGTGACTTAACTAGAATTCCTTAGGGAAAAAACTGAATTGCCGGGGCCTGGGAGATAGCATGGAGGTAAGGCATTTGCCTTTCATGAAAAGGTCATCGGTTCGAATCCCGGTGCCCCATATGGTCCCCCGTGCCTGCCAGGAGCAATTTCTGAGCATGGAGCCAGGAGTAACCCCTGAGCACTGCCAGGTGTGACCAAAAAAAAACAAAACTGAATTGCCCCTAAACTGTTTTTGTTCTAATCTTATAGTTTTTTTTTTTTAATCTTTTTGTTTGTTTTTAAAGACTGAAATTTATTCAGATGAACTCCTTAAATAAGTAAAACATCCTCTTTCCCCTTAAATCTGGGACTTTGGACTTCACTCAGTATTAAAGGAGAACACTCTTTTTCAGATCAAGTTGGATTCATTTTTAAAGATTCCAAAACACTATTTTTGTGTGTGTGTTTTAAAATCAGTCAGCCTATCATATGCCTCTCTCACCTGTACTGCATCATCTGCTTGCTTTTTCTATTCCTCAGCTTTTCTGGTCTGACAGGCATTTTGGTCTGTTACTGCTTTTCTGTGCTTGTCTCAGTCTCCATCTTACATGCTATCTAGTTTCAGAGTCATCTTACAGGTTAGGGGCTGCGTCTCTCAATTTTTCAGGGCTTGAGTTCAGAAGACTCAGGAGAAACCCAATAATTTGATTTTTTTTTATTTAAGCATCATGATTACATGCATGATTGTAGTTGGGTTTCAGTCATAAAAAGAACACACCCCTTCACTGGAACAACCTTCCCACCACCAATGCCCTTCATCTCCCTCCTTCCTCCCCTATGTTTCTGTTCAAGATTTCTCTTGCTCATTAACATTATCTTGATAGTTAGTGTAGTCATCTCTCTAAACTCACCACTCCATGTGATGAGCTTCACATTGAGAGTCAGTCCTCATCTCTATTGTCTCTGGGCATTATTACAGTAATGCCTTTTATTTTTTTAAAAATCTATAAATGAGTGAAACTATTCTGTGTCTATCTCTCTCCCTCTGACTTATTTCACTCAGCATAATAGATTACATGTCCATCCATGTATAGGAATAATGATTTGATTTTTAAGATGTTCCCTCAGAACACTCTGGTTCCAGTGCCCTCACCTCAAAACCACACATCCTTTGTTTTCCTAGTCATTGCCACTTCTTCAGTTTGTTTTTCAATAAGCTAGAAAGATGGACATTTTGTAAGGACAGTCTCTTTCATTCAATGTCAATTATCTACAGCAATAGTTTATTCATTCATCTTCTTGCTTCCCAAGTACCATCATGATCAAAGGATCACAAGACATACCCTGTGCCAAGCCTATTTGCTGCCTTCAGGAATGAAAAAGGACATGAAAGAACAGTATGTCCTACTTTGAGGATCACTTTTTTCTCTCTTTATTTATTTTTTATAACACATAATTTTATACATATAGATATACATCAATTCATACAAGTTGTGAGAATATTAGAGCATGAACATGAGATCATCTGGGATCAAATATAGGCATTGACATATATAGATCATCTGCTCTAAAAATTGAACTATATCCCTAGTCTCCTCTTTTTCTTGTCTTCTTTTTCTTCTTCCTCTTTTTCCTCTTCTTTTTCTTCCTCCTCTTATTCCTCTTCTCCCTCCTCCTCTTCTTCTTCCTCCTCTTCTTCCTCTTTCTCTTCCTCCTACTCTTCTTCCTCTTCTTTCCTTCTTTTTCCTCTTCTTCCTCCTCTTCCTCTTCTCACACTTCCTCCAATTCCTCTTGTTATTATTCTCTTTCTGGGTTTCTGGGACTCCAATGATTCTTAAATTGTTTCTGTTGAGTTCATCGAATACTTCTATTTTCACCTGTGTACATTCTTTGAGTTGTTTATCCTTTGTCTGGATCATTTGCTTTAAGATTCTCTTCTAATCTCTTCTGCTGTATTGAATTGTTCTGCATCTCATCCTCCTGTTCATTGACTGTGTCCACAGCTACTGCTACTCTGTTAGAGAGGGTTTCCATTGAGGTTTTCATTTCATCTACCGAGTTTTTCAGACCTATTATTTCAGTATGAAGTTTTCTGATTTCTGTCTTTATATCCCTTTGATTCTTATTTGTGTTCCATTCAAGTCTATCTATGCTTTCTTTGAGCTCCAGGAACACTCTCCATATTTCTTCCCTAAACTCCTTATCTGAGAGCAATAGCTGTTAGGTACTTTTCGGGTCATCAGAGCAGCCATCACCATTCTCTAAACATGGTGTTATTCTGCATCGTTTCCTCATTGCCACACTTGTAGTGTGGTTTTTACTATGTGCTGTGGTGGGGTTCAGGGGTTAAAAGATGCGCAATGGCCGCGCTCCTTTAGCTCCACCCAAAACGCAGGCAAGGATCAAGGCAGCAGTCCTTTATATTGTGCTTTCTATTGTGCTCAAACACACGGCAGGAATCAGCCCCCACTTTTATTGGGGGTGGATATCTTATAAGGTTGAGGGACCCGGGAGATAGCATGGAGGTAAGGCATTTGCCTTTCATGCAAAAGGTCAT
Source organism: Crocidura indochinensis (assembly GCA_004027635.1). Lineage (NCBI taxonomy): Eukaryota > Metazoa > Chordata > Mammalia > Eulipotyphla > Soricidae > Crocidura > Crocidura indochinensis. Next base: position 4,751 of record PVKC010027678.1, on the reverse strand, counting down.
CGGTTTGAATTTTGGTGCCCCATATGGTCCCCCGTGCCTGCCAGGAGCAATTTCTGAGCATGGAGCCAGGAGTAACCCCTGAGCACTGCCGGGTGTGACCCAAAAACCAAAAAAAAAAAAAAATCTTATAAGGTTGGACCCTAGAGAGATTATATTCGCTGGTGTCTTCTGGGTTGCCTCACGTGGAAAAGCCTGAGGATCAATTTCTAATACAACTCAAGTGAGATCTCTGGGACCTTTGGAAAGCCCTGTAAGATTTTTATGTCAGTGCACTCAGAGAAATGTGAATTCTTGCTTGCTTCCACTCTGGTCAGATAAGACATTATTCAGGCAGAGAGCTATTGGGATTATAGGAGTGATTCTCCCTCATGTCTAGCTCATAGTCATCTTACCACTGTAAATACATTGGTAATTTCTAGTCACTTGGCTAGCAATGCAGGCAATGGAAGAAGTGCCTAATAAAATTAGGCTGATGTTGGTGGAGCCAAAAGTTCTTGTTACTGGAAATTGAAATTCCTTCTCTCTGTCTATCGCAAGACTTTTTGATTTTTGTATTGAAAATGTCCTTCACTTCTGATTTTTTTGGGGGGTCACACCCAGCAGCACTCAGGGGTTACTCCTGGCTCTATGCTCAGAAATCGCTCCTGCTAGGCTCCAGGGACCATATGGGATGCCGGGATTTGAATCACCATCCTTCTGCATGCAAGGCAAACACTTTACCTTCATGCTATTTCTCCGGCCCCCACTTCTGATTTTTCTGTAGTTTTTTTCACTGTATGAAAGCAGAGATTCTAGAAAGTGTATTTCATTTGACTCTATTAACTAACTAAGCATTAATCATGGGCAGGATAATAGCCTCTATGTTTACAAGACTTGACCCCTGCCCCCTGGGAACTTCCATAAAATGTAGATATGGCAGGACAGTATTGGATATTTCTCTCCGTATAATTAGAGCTACCTAGTGAAAGTGTGTTTCATCATACACATCACAGAGGATTCTTTGGCTGAGGCCTTTTCATAAGGGATTAACCTTCAAATGCATTTGCCTCACTGCCCCCACCCCACCAGATGTGTGTTTCTTTTATAAACATTCCCAAGAATTCAATACCATGTACAGTGGAATAACTTCCTTGGAGTAGAGAAGCCTTTCTCTGTCCCAAGGATTGATTTTTCTATGAAACACTTAGTCATAGGAGGTTAGTATCTGCATTTTTATGGGTGACCAGAGTTCCTTGGAAGAGGCAAATGGGAATCATAATGTAAGGCAGGCTTCAGTCCTGGTAAACATAATTAAATAAAAATATAGACAAAGTAATTCCTTCTTCTTGCCCTTCTATTTGCTATACTTTTAGTTGGTTGTATTTGGTATTTACTGGTCTTGAGCTTGTTAAACTTTAAGTACATTAATGACCATTGCTTTGCCGGACTCCATGGGATACTCAAATGCATAAACAGTTCTGGTATTCTTTGCAGACACATGCTGTGAAGGCATGGGATTGGAATGCATTGCTCTTCCTTAAGAACCAAACATTTGTCCTTTAGCAAACCATAAGCCTAACCATTTTCCTTATACCATGCTCTTGTGTACCATAGAAATAAAGACACATACCCACAGGGGAAAGAAATGTAAGCATCTTCCCTCCACTGAGCATCCTGGGTAAAATCTAAACCTCTTTTGCAGACTTTCAAGAGAGCCTTGTTATCTCTCTGGCAGGGAGACCATCTGGATGTAACTTTGCCTCTGATTAATACTGTGTTTTCAAGCCTACATTTTCCCTTCAGGCACCACTGCAGCCACTTGAATTCTGACATATAAAGCTATACCACTACTGCTTCTGACTATAGTGTGTTTGTTTCTTCTGCTGTGACTGTCTGCGTTCATCCTGATGCTCGTGGGCACTTAGCCTGAAAGAGTTCAGCGGACACTAACATGGGCCACATTTGTTAACAGGAACCTCCCTCTGCTGAATGAGGGAAGTTTAATCCCATGCAAGTATGGTTTCAATTTTTCATTGAAATTACAATCAAATAAGTTGCCAGCACACATTTTTTCTTGTCAGATGTTTCCCTTATGGTAGATTTGGAGTACCCTAGGGCCGGCTTATAAACCTTGTCTTCTGCCAGTGTTGCTACAGACTCTTCTCTTTGTTTTTAAATTAATATCGACCTTTTCTCCGGGAGGTGGATACATTTGATATACAGTAGTACCTGACAGGAAAATGTCTCTTCAACACTGACTTTTTCCAGGACCCTGATGGAAAGGATGACACATTGCTGGCTCTTCTGCAGCTCTCTGTAGGGAACTCTGTATGATAAAAATCACAAGAGCCAAGAGCCTGCAATTTCCTGATTTTCTAGCACTTATTAAAATCGTATTTATCAAGATTGACTCTTGGCTGCTGGTGGAAGCGGCTCTCCTGGAAGGAACTGAGTTTAGACCTGTGCTTTGGGAGTAGGGGAGCCTCTGGACACTGTTGGATCAACTAGTCTTGGGAACGATTGTACTGCTTTAGGCTCATGAAACCACAGGCTTCTCGGGAGACCTAAGCCCAAGTTGGAAATCATTCACCTTTTTTTCCTTTGAGCAAGCAGTGTCAGAGGGGACAAGCAAGGGATAATAAAGACCAGTTGTTTTGATCTCTGGTCCCTGAACTTGGTCTCTCATGGGTGATAGTCTACATCAAAGAAACTTGCTGACATTGGGAACTGACCATGTTCTTGTTTTTAGCCATTCTCCAAGGAAAGGTGTGATGGAATTGATTTGGCCTCAAGTTCTATCATTGAGATTCTTCTTGCCGTTGCCAAACATTACCATCTGGACCAAATCAACTTTATATCTTTGCAGGTGTTATTTTCTTAGGTGACTGACTTTGCTTTAAGTGGAGAGGAGGCGGGTTCTACAAACAGAAACGTGTAACTATGATGAATTTTGTCTTTGAGTAGTATTGGGAGTTCAAAAGACCCACTAGACTAGAAGAAAGAGACGATGGGTGTGAGTTTATATGAGATGGAGGGCAGGTCCCTAGAGGCAAAGGTCATATTATCAGTTTCTATCCTCACATAGATCACATCATAATGGGATCATCATAATGGGCCCATCGAAGGGTGGGATTGGAAGATGTGACTGCATCAATATCTTCATCTATTTCAACAATGAAATGGGTAATAATAGCAAAATAGCAGGGACCAGGGAGTGAGAGCGCGAGAGAGAGTACAGTGGATAAGGCACATATGTAGTTTGCACATGGCTGACATGAGTTTGATCCCCAGCATCCCATATAGTCCCCTGAGCACCACCAGGAGTGATTTCTTGAGTATAGCGTCAGAAGTAACCCCTAAGCACCTCTAGGTGTGGCTCACAATTAAAAAATAAGACAAGCAGTATAATTGCAGTATTTGTTGATAAAACACATAATAGAGCTTTTTTAAGTTTATGATTATTAGCAATTACAAAGGACACAGGTAGATAATTGGGAGGTAGGCATAAAATATTGCTAATATGAAGAAGGCACAATTTCTTATAAAATACCATCTTAAATTTTTAAAAGATTTTCATCATATTATATATATATATATATATATATATATATAATATACACAGTTTAGAGTCCTGCTTGTGGACATCCTTGGTACTTAGGAGTTTGTTTCTCAAAGGAAGTAAGACTTGAATTGAGTTCTACACAGAAATAATCAAGGTGTGAAAAATATAACGAGTATAATTATATACATAAATATATATATAAAATGAATATATAAATATGTAATAAATATAATCTAAATGTATAATTGGAAAAACATGTCTTTCTGGACCCAAGGCACTTTTCTGTACAGCATTTATCTTATATTCTTGGACATTTGTGGGAAGAGTTCTTAGGAGCTAATTTAAAAGTTGACCACTTTAGTATTATACAGAGCCTCTAAAAAACTAAATAGAAAGAATACTATTAGCATCTTCATATGACAGTCACTATCACTGTCACATTACTGCTGCCACTAGACTTGCCACTATTATTATTATTATTATAATTTTTCCTCTTATGACCAACATTATCACCCCAGGCATAGTATCACCACCCCATGTCTTCCATCCTCACTCCAGAAGTGATTTTCCCAGACCTTGTCAGTCATCTCATGTCTCTCTCTGCTCAGACCAGAGCTCTCACTTGCATTGGCTGTGTAAGAACAGCAGATCCTAGTAATGTGAAGTAAAAAAAAGGTGAACTCAATCAAACCCTTTCACAATGGCTCTGTAGCTCTTCCAACTTGACCAGTTTACACAAAAGACTCAATTTTAAATAAATTTATCCTAAAATAATTTCATTTTTCTTCCAGTGCCAAAACTGAACTTGGGATTTCACACATACTAGAAAATTTCTGTACTGCGGATAAGAACAACACTGTACTTGATCTTAGGCAAAAGGCCGAGAAATGACAAGCCCTGTACTGCTGAACCATATGGAAAGTACATGTTACACACTGGAATTACACATTCTCTGACAGAATGAGGAGGCAAATTATTTGTAAGAAGTAAGTAAAAAAAAAAAAAAAAGAATTTTGGGGCCCGGGAGATAGCATGGAGGTAAGGCGTTTGCCTTTCATGCAAAAGGTCATCGGTTCGAATCCCAGTGCCCCATATGGTCCCCTGTGCCAGCCAGGGTCAATTTCTGAGCATGGAGCCAGGAGTAACCCCTGAGCACTGCCGGGTGTGACCCAAAAACCAAAAAAAAAAAAAAAAAAAAAAAAAAAAGAAG
>PVKC010027677.1:0-15663 GCA_004027635.1 Crocidura indochinensis | reverse complement strand
GCAGAGTATAATATCACTTAAATAAAATTATATTAAACAAAAATTCAAATTACCCCATTTCATGACTGATTTTTCCATCTTTATAGTGGGAATAATAAAACCAAGAGACTGTAGCATTGCATGAATGAAGTAATGAGTTTGAAATACCTTTAAAATATCATAGAAACAATGTGTCATAAAGATATTAAATTACAGTATTTTTAGCTTCCAGTCAGTACTCTGTTGGGAAATACACATTAGCTGCCAAAGTGTGCTTAATTTCACCCATGAAACCCATAAGTCCAAATTTTAGATGTTTAAAATTCTTTTGTTTCTAGATCAAATGCTTTCAAAGTTTCCATAATTTAATTCTTAACTTTTCCTTGACTTTGATGCAAGCTGTGAGTCACTCATCACAAAAAGCTGCAAAATGTGTGTGCATGTATAGATAAGAAATTTGACTTTATCATCATCCACTTTGAGAAGATTTTTACCTTTTTCAGGGAATAAAGTTAACTTCAAAGTTATATTCAGTACTTATATTTACTTTATTAGCTAAAAATATGGTCAATCATTTATTATTGCTCACTTTTTTGACCTTATCATCATCAGCAACATTGTCATCAACAGTACCAGTGTAATTCACTGAGCCAGTAATTTTTTTCCTGGACTCTTACGCTAAGTACATTTAAGGAGAGAGTGTTCTTTTTTGTTGTGGCGCTCAGGGGTTACTCCTGGTTCTGTACTCAGGAATTACTACCAATGGTACTTGGGAGACTAAATGGGATGCTGGAGAGCATACCCTTGAGAGGCTAATATCCTACAGACTGCTCTGGAAACACAACTATTGGGAGCCAGGAGGTGGCGCAGGAGGTAAGGTGCCTGCTGCCTTGCCTAGGACGGACCACGGTTCAATCCCCCGTTTCCCATATGGTCCCCCGTGCCTGCCAGGAGCGACTTCTGAGCGCGTAGCCAGGAGTAACCCCTGAGCGTCACTGGGTGTGGCCCAAAAACCAAAAAAAAAAAAAAAAAAAAAAGGAAACACAACTATTGTCACACAGAAAAAGAAATGTACTTGGAATTTTCTGGAAGTAGCAGATTTTGGCAGATTCTTCAGTAGATGACAGAAGCCACATGTGTCAGTGTTCAGTAGATGCTCCTGTCTTTGTGCTCAGGGGTACTTTCTGGTGGTACTCATAGTACCATATGTGATGTCAGGCATAAATTTGTAGTCAACAACAGAAAGTTAAATAACACTTTGGTTATTTCTCTGGTAATACTTTCTGACACTTTTTTTTTACTACTGGACTATGCCAAATTTTTCAGATTATTGTGAAAAGTAATAATTTACCTTTCTTACATATATTTAAAAACAATTCAATAGTGATGTTCAATATGCATGCACATAAACTAAAATAGAGTGAAAAGCCTTAGAAATGAAAATTTCTACTATAGTTTCTTAGTGCCATGCTAAAATATCAAAATAATTTAGCAATTTTATATTTTTTATTCTCAATAGGAGTGATATTTTACCTAGTGAAGGCTCTTTTCTTAGCATATTTTAATGGGAAAAGAGAGTAGATATAAAGAAGATGGATAATGATATCCAGTGGATTACTGTATCATTAATATATCAGTAATAAATAATTGAAGTATATCTAGATCATTTTAAATTAATTCTATATTTTTTCTTTTGATTTTTGGGCTACACCTGGTGATGCTCAGGGGTTACTCCTGGCTATGCTCCTGGCTTTGGGGACCACATGGGACACCAGGGATCGAACTGCTCTCCGTCCTGGATTAGCACATACAAAGCAAATTTCCTACCTTTTGCACCATATCTCTGGACCAGGAAATTACTTCTAAATTCAAAATATTTCCACCCATATTTGCTTCTGAAAAATCTAGAATATATACTTTGATATCTATGTGCCAAGTGATTCACTGGTCTGTGTGTGTGTGTGTGTGTGTGTGTATGTGTGTGTGTGTTTGCGAATGTGTGTATGAGAGAGGAGAGAGAGTAAGAGACAGAGAAAGTGAGAGTGAGAAAAGAAATGAATTGGTATTGATTGAACTTCTATAAATTGCCTATTTAGTTTATTTAGCTAGTTAGATTTTTATTTACACCCAGCAGAGCTCAGTGGTTACTCTGGGCTCTGCACTCAGAAATTGCTCTTTGCTATTGGGAAACAATATGGGGTGCAGGAATTGAACCCAGATCCGTCCCAGGTCGGTGACCTTCAAGGCAAACAAACATCCTATCACTGTTTTAGGATCTGGCCTCAACTTGCCTATTTAATGGTTGGTGGCCAGAGATGAGTGCTTCTCATTACCAAATGAAAATAATTACTGCCACAAAACAAACAACCATTAAGTTTGTTTCTTTAGAGAGAGATCAATATTACTGACAGTGAAATAAATAATGCTTTCTATATTGCAGTGTTGTATGACCAAGCAGACAACCAAGACCACCAATTTAATGGCACATAGATATGATTATCAGTCAGCAGTGCAGAACTGAGTATTGGTTTCTCAGATTTGTGCCTTCATTGTAAGATTTTTCCCCTAAGGATTGTGAAAAACAAAACAGCACATCAGTATTCAGAAGCCAGTGTAGAAATCCATTTGTGTAGTTTATTGTGGGCATAGATACTCGCTTTCTTGCTAACCCCTTTTCATGGCAGCAGGGATGCCTTAGGAATATATAAAGAAACATATTTTGTTCACAAGGATGAATGAGAGGTACATTAACTAGTCATGGTATTATCTGAACCATTTCTGTCACTTGAAATTCATGAGTTCAGTGATTCAAACCAAAACACAAAGATTTTTGTGGTTAAATAATACATAAAAAGTTTCATAAGGCTTTCTGGACATTTCATAGTACCTTCAAAACACTATTTTGATGATTTAGATTATATGTTAGGAAATAATGCAGGGAAATACTAGTAAAAATTTATTTACTAGAGTGAGAATATTGTATATAAAAAGAAAGTGTTTTTTGGAAAAAGCATACTTGTGTTTTATCATTTAAGGAGCGTCTCAAAAGAGTTTAGCAATTTTGAAGATGCTGAAAAACAGATACTATATTTTAATCCTGACACTGCATTTCCAACTAAAGCAGGTTCAGTCAATTTTATACTACATAACTTCCTTAAACTTTTGTATCTGTAGAAGCAGAAAGTTTATATTTTATCTCTAAAATAGGCATTCCTTTATGCTTGGTATTGGTTTGGGGCTATAGCCAATGGTGCTCAGGGCTTACTTCTCACTTTTTTTAAGGATCACTCCTTGTACTTGGCATATTATATGTAGGTTCTGGGAATTAAACTTGAATTAATTGCAATATAAATGCCTTAACCATTGTACTATCTCTCTAAGCTCAGGAATAAACATTCAAACATCACCAAGTATTTTTTTCTGAAGAATCAACATATTTGTAAACATAATGTTATAATTATCATACATAATGGAAATCATAGTAATTTTACAGCAAGTAATTAAATTATGATACCACAATGTCTAGATCTTAACTAAAATGTTTAGAATATAATTTTGTATAAAAACAAATATTTCCATGTACTTTTGTGTGCAAAAAACCCACAAAATTTCTGTGATTTCATATGTATCAAATACTGAAATCTGAATTAGACAAATTGTTGATTCCTCTTTTTTGAGTATCAGTAGAAATAGATGACATTTATATTTGAGATACTACAACTTGTTTAAATGCATTTTAAAGTGTCTTCTATACTTCTACACTAATTTAGGTGAATCTAGTTGCTGACTTATTTTCCTCAATATTTATGCTCCATTAGCATCACTAAATATTGGTGTATTCTAATGGTGTACATAGGCAACCTAATTTAAAAATATAATGGAAATAAAACAGTGCTCATTTATAACACATGTATACATTCAACATACAATATTTCTTCTTTACTATGCTTCCTATCTCAATATCAATATTGTATGCAATGGAGATTTCTTAGTTTTCTTGATCAACTTTGTATTTAGAACAAAGTGCAGATTGGAGTAAGTACACATTGGGTGAGTGAATGAACAAATATAATTATCTAGGATGATCTAGATATGTTGGATAATAATTAATATTATTTAAATTAAATTGGCAACTTAGATTTTAATTTATCTTTGAAAAAAGCCATGACTTCACAGTTTGCAGAAAGTTGTTTTCTGCAACAGCTGGAATATGTATGCATTCAATACATTATTTAGAGTTAGAATTTAAGCAGATAGGCCTATAGAAAAAAAGTGTCTGCCCCATCATCCAGGCTAATCAACAAGATTTGAAGGCACTATATAAACTTTAGGTCAGTTTATTTTTGACTCTTACTTTGAGAAATATTTCTGTTCTTTACTCTGGGTTAATTCATTTTGAAATTATTGGCATATTTAATTTTTAGGAATTTGACCTCAAAAAGGCAAACAAAAAAGGAAAAATATTAATGAACTATTGCTCATTTCTTATTTATAATGCAGATAAATATTTTGCTTTGTATGAATACAGTCTTATAATAATCTCATTTTAAATATAAGGGAACTGCATCTGAGATGACACAGATCAGTGAAATAGATGTTGATGTAGAAACTCAGGTTGAAGTTTTGTTAATTTCAATGTCTTAGATATCTATGCTAGTGAGCAAAACATTTTGCTGAAAGAACATTATCAATTATTATAATGCAAGCATGTCAACAGATATTTATTGATTTTGGGATTATTTTGTTGCTTTTGGACCACAGAGTCAGTAATGTTTAGGGACTATTCCTAGTCTGCACACATATATTTTGCCTGCTTGTGTTCAGGAGGTTTTCTGGAATGCCTAGAATTAAACACAGGTCAGCAGCATGCAAGGCAAGCAACCTACCCACTACAGAATCTTCCTGGCTCGTCACTAAACATTATTTTATATATTAAAACAAAAAAACTAAATAAAATGTATAGTTTTTTGTTATATTTGTTTGTTTTTGGTCACACCCGGTGACACTCAGGGTTACTCCTGGCTATGCACTCAAAAATTGCTCCTGGCCTGGAGGACTATATGAGGCACTGGAGGATCTAATCGCTGTCCATTCTGAATCAGCCACATGCAAGGCATACACCCAACCACTGCACAATCATCCCGACCCCCAATGCATAACTTTACACTTGTAGCCATTTTTAAAAGAGATTCTATACATGAATATATAATTTTCACTATCACTTTAGAATAATGTTTGGAAAATCTAAGTAATTAATGACACTTTCATTTCCACTAAATCTTTTTTGCCTTAAAATCTATTTTAAGGGCCTGAGAAATAGCAGAGATCCAGGGTGGTGGTTCGAATCCTGGCATCCCATATGGTCCACTGAGCTTGCCTGCCAGGAGCGATTTTTTTCTCTTTTTCGCTTTCTTTCTTCCTCTTTCTTTCCCTTTCTTCCTTCCTTTCTTCCTCCCTTCCTCCCTTCCTATCTTCCTTCCTTCCTCTTTTCTTTCTTTCTTTCTCTTTCTTCCTTTCTTTCTCTCTTTTTCTTTTTTCTTCCTTCCTTCCTCCCTCCCTTCCTCCCTCCCTCCCTCCCTCCCTTCTTTCTTTCTTTCTTTCTTTCTTTCTTTCTTTCTTTCTTTCTTTCTTTCTTTCTTTCTTTCTTTCTTTCTTTCTTTCTTTCTTTCTTTTTTCTTGTCTTTTTTCTTCACGATACAATCTTTCTGGCCATCTGGAAACAAATGTACTTAAACAGTGCAGCGGTGGTTCTTTATTTCTTTTTAAATAATATCTTTATTTAAGCATCCTGATTACAGACATGATTGTAGTTGTTTCAGTCATAAAAAGGACACCCCCCTTCATCAGTGCAACATTCCTTTCACTAGTGCTCCCATCTCCCTCCTCCACCCTCTGACTGTATTCGAGACAGGCAATCTATAACTCTCACTCACTACCAATTTTAGTTGTTAGTGTAGTTATTCATCAGTTGCACTACCACCATGTGGTGAGCTTCATATCTTGAGTCTGTCCTTCGACCCTCATATTTATGGTCTCTGGGAATTATTGCAACAATCATTTTTCTTTAAACCCATAGACAAGTGAGACTATTCTGTGTCTATCTCCATCAGCCAGGATCTGCCAGGAGAGATGTCAGAGTGCAGAGCCAGGAGTAACCCCTGAGTGCTTCCAGATGTGATAAAAAAATACCCCAACAACTATTTTGTATTAATATATTTTTTCATTATCATTATGTGTATACATATGGTTATTTATTTCATTGTTTTTAATCATGTTTTATTTTTATGGATATGCTATCTTTTAAAATAGAACTTAATTTTATTTGTTTTAGTTTAATCTATTCACTTTCAAGACCTTCTCTTCTGTTAAACCAAAGATCTTGTATTTTTAACTGGGATTACTTGTGTTTTAGATATGCTCAAACCTGGTTTCTTAGATTTTTATTTTTTTAATTTAAGCACAGTGGTTACAAGGTACCATATACTGTAGCTTTCCCCACACACCCCAGTTAAAGTTGTTCATGATGGAGTTATAGTCATACAAGGTACAACAAACTTCAATAGTTTCTTAGATTTTATGATATAGGTATCTTTCTCTTTTTTCTCTTTAGTTTCTTAGTTTGATGTGAAAATTTATTTTTCTTCCAGTTATTTTTTGCACTTTTTATATAATATTACTTTATAAAGATAACTGACATTGGGGCCAGAGTTGTGACACAGATGTAGAGTGTTTGCCTTGCACACTGCTGACCTAGGATTGACCATGGTTCTATCCTCAGAGTCCTATATGATCCCCCAAGCCAGGAAAGATATCTGAGCTTATAGTCAGGAGTAACCCATGAGCATCACTGGGTGTGGCTCAAAAACCAAAAAAAAAAAACAGAAAAAGGGTAACTGACAGACACTCATGTTTCATTTAACAACTGGAATACATTCTACACAAGGCATCATTAGGCTACTCGATCTTTATGTGGTTGTGAGAGGTTGTAGTTAAAAAATCCTAGATAAAATTTAATATACACCTATTAAAGCGCAATTAAAGCAGATTCACTGCTCTGTGTATCAAAAACAAAACCAAAATAATACCATGAAGATAAATGCGCATAATTCAAGAAGAGAAAGGTATTTTGACTACATTCTAGTGTGAAAAACTGCTCTGCCATTTATTTTCAGAGAATAATTAGAGAGTGCTTATATACATTGCTTCAAAAGGGTTAGAGATATATCTACGTCCTGGAATACAATAGATATGTCTCAGGATCAACAAGATGGACTCTTGAAATCAGCTAGTTCATTAGCCTCTGGCTAATGGTGTCTTTTCTTTTTATTTCTTGAGAGTAAAACCTCTTAAACTCTGATGTCTGTTCTGAAAGTAAAAGATACACAGGGAGGTGTGATAGCTACTGCTACTAGTTTTTTTTTTTTTGTAAATTCAATTTGAAAATATTATTTCCTTGGCAGAAACAATTCACAGAAGCAGGAATTCAAGAAGTTATTATCTTTTGTCTAACCCAGTTCATCAATGTCAGGTTCCTCCGCCCACTGGAACCGTATCAAGTTGCCCTGTCCATTTGGTGACACTCTTTCAGTATAACCTATTGGGACCACCTTCATCTATCTGGTTTGATAAATGACCGTATACAATTTTTGTGATTTTTGAGGCTGCCCTAGAAATGTTAACTTACAGCTAGAATGTCTTACAAGAATTTAGCTTGTATTTATTTAGTATTTTTTCTTCATGTCGAAATGCTGAGAACATAGCAAGTTTTCAATACTATTTGTGAAATGAAAAATGGTATCTGATTTTGTGGGCTTCACTATTTAAAATAAAACGATTCCCTTAGTAGTTACGTAGAACTTATTTCTGAATAACTTTTTAGTGTTTAGTTTCCTAAGTATCCACTTAAAGCAATATTGATAGTATTGTACATACCGATTTGTTTTCGTAAATGATAGATAAATTTGGTTAGCCAAATCAAAATGTTCCAAAGTGTCGCTCCTTTGTCCAGAAGATCTTTTTATAGATCTACAGCAAAAGAGGTTCATTCCATTTTTCTTCTTTTCAGCTATATTCCTCAGGGCATTTACAATATCTGCATAGAGCCAGTGGGAAATTATGAAAGAGTGGAAATCTACTTCCAAGAGACATAGTACACCTCATAGGCTCTTGTGTTACAATTTGACTTCAATTTGATCCCCAGCATGGTCTGCCGCGCACTGTCAGGAGTGATCCCTAGGCATAGAGCCAGAGCATGGGCAGAAACAGTAACCAACACAGAAAAATAAATAAACAAAAGAACTTTATTATAGAAAATAAGTCATCCCTTTTGTTGTATAAAAGCTCACTGAATGAGCAGTTCAACTTGACCAATGAAGGAAAAGTAAAAAAAAAAATATAACCACACCGTGTTCAGAAGTCAACAAAGTGATGTGGGGAGAGGTCATTTCCACATAACAGTATATTTGAAATTATTTTCTTCTCATGAATTTAAGTTACTGAACCACTCTTATCAGCTTCTACATTTTTTCTTTTATAAAACAAAAGATTAGGGTTTATTTTAAGATAAGCTCTTTTTTTCTGTAGGCCAGAATGATAGTACAGATGTAGTGTGCTTGCCTTACATGAGGTAAACCACGGTTTGATTTCAGCATCTCATTATGTCACCTGAGCCCACCATGATTGATATTTAAGTGCAAAGCCATGCATAACTTTTGAGCACTGCCAGAAGTACCTCCAAAAGAAAACAATAAACAAACAAGAAAGAAAGAAGACTTGCTTTTCTATTCTATTAAATAACACAATTTAGTTGTAATTAATTAGTTTAATTGATGTAAGTTGAGATTTCTCTGAACAACATATGGTTTAGCTAAATTTCTGAATATTAAATATGCATACATTTTGTTATCAGTGCAAAATTATCAGTCATTTTTTTTCTTTGTTTGTTTTTGGGACCACACCCATTTGATTCTCAGGGGTTATTCTTGGTTAAGTGCTCAGAAATTGCCCCTGGTTTGGGGGAACCATATGGGACGCCAGGGGATTGAACCGTGGTCGTTCCTTGGCTAGCACTTGCAAGGCAGACACCTTACCTCTAGAGCCACCTCACTGGCCCCTCAGTCATTATTCTTAAAATATTGCTTTCTTTCTTCCGGAGGCTATATATATAGCTTGTAGATATTCAAGATAATTATATGATATTTCATATTTTAATATTTCCTTGTCCTATTTTAAGTTTTATACTTTAATTTAACATACTATATTAATAATGATCTTATTATTAATATTAATACATTTTATTAATGTAGATTAATATTAATGTCAATAAAATAATAATGATATAAATAAATCAATAATACTCTATTACTCTACTTTCTAAAACAATCCACAGGTAAGTCTGATCTATTCATTTTCCTGATATTTCAATAATAATTAAATCTTAGATTTTGTTATTTTTTTAATATTTTTCTTTTGTTAATTTCTGCTCCTAGAGCCATAGAGTTTTAACTTTGTTATTTTGAATACTAACATTTTTTGTTTGGATTTTGTTTCGGGGAGACTCTCAGCTGTACAAAGGGTTTAATCCTGCTTCTTTGCTCAGGGGTCACTCCTAGAGTTCTATGAAGGACAGTGCCAGATTAGAGATTAGATCAGAGATCAAACAGGGATCTTCACATCTTCACATGCTAAGTATGTGACTAGATCATTGAACTATCTATCCTACCAATTTTCCTATTTAATCATACTTAAACTACTTTTCAATTGGGAAAATGGGGAATTTTCTGTATTTCTATTGGGACAGGAGTTATCAATGATGTGCATGTTTACTAAGTAATACACTCATAGTCTTTGTTTATTTCTAGTATTTCTGTTTCCTGTTGTATTATAACAAATTACTAGGAATATAATCTCTTAAAACAGTATAAACATATACTATTAAATTCTAAATTCTCCCATGCTGCCTTTGGAGCTGACATTAATATTGTAATTTTTTTGAAATTTTTGAATAGGTTTTTTTGTGGGGAGAACTCTCTTCTTGAACTTTTTCTGTTTTTAGAAACTTTATGACAAACTCTTTTTCACCTTTGCTTCTATTTCTTTCTTAACTTTCTGTCTCTCTTATAACAAGCCATTGCCATTTCACTTTTTACAACTAGATTAACCATGGAAATATCTCTGTCTTCATGTTCCTAATTTATTACTGTCTAAATTTTTCTTCTGTTATGCTCAGGTAATATTCACAAGTTCTTGACATTAGAATATAAACATAGTTGGGGTGGTATAATTCTGCTTGTAAAAATTGTTTTGTAAAACAAGTTTGCTTTTTTTTTCTGAACCAGAATAGTTTGCTTGAATTAGAGTAAAATAGAAAAAAATTATTATTATTATTATTATTATTATTATTATTATTATTTTGTTTTGTTTGTTTTTTGGGTCACACCCGACAGTGCTCAGGGTTTACTTCTGGCTCTATACTCAGAAATCGCCCCAGGCAGGCACAGGGGACCACCATATGGGTTGCTATGATTCAAACCATTGTCCTTCTGCATGAACAGCAAACACTTAACCTTCATGCTATCTCTTCAGCCCTGTTTTTCTGTAAGAGAAACAAAATATCTCCACTACAGAGATAGTAATGCTCATAGAAATTTTAATTTCAATGCTATATATATATATATATATATATATATATATATATATATAGTCCTCTGAATTAGCAGTGACCCCCGACACAGAGCCCAGAGTGAATCCTGAGCACTGTTAGACATGGAGCTAAGCAAACCAAGCTAACAAATAGAAAAAATAAAGTAAACTTGAGAGACAATATGTTCAATTATTTTAGGAATCATATTGTATCCTTTAATATGAAATAATCACACATTTCCTCACTATATTTAGTAAAATAATATAGTTAGAAGAAGTAAACCTTTAATTTACTAATTCTAGCACATTTTTCTTTAATAAAATATTTACTTTTAGCCACAATGCCACCAATAAGTTTTGGCTAATAACATATAAGCAAAATATTCATGAATTTTTCTAAAAATCTATTTATAAATTTGACAATAAGATTTATTTTGTATTTTTAACTTACAGTCACTTGTTCCTGATATAATGTGAGAACTCCCTCATCGTGTTAGAGGTCACCAAGAAATTCCTCCAGCTTGTTTACCTAGTTATGCAATTTGCAAGGAACCAAAGAAACAGGGGTTCCATCTGGGCCACACTCAGTATTTCAACGTGTGTGTGTGTGTGTGTGTGTGGTGTGTTTGTGTGTGTATGTGTGTGTTATATCAAACACGATCTTATGCTTGCAAAGCACATCTTTTTTTTTTTGCCCATACTCATCAAGATGCAGCTTAAAAATGTTTGTATTGTATTTCTTATTTCTCTTTGCATTTATCCCTGTCTGAAAGACTTTTGATGAGAAATTTGATGAAAATTTCTCAAGTTTTATTTGAAAAGGCTAATATGGTTGGATTAATTGAATTGAGTATAAAGCAAATAACTACCTATAGCAGTACTTATTTGTTCCTGGAGCAGGTAGGAAACAAACAAACAAACAAAAATACATGCTGTCTCTGTCAATCATTGACTCAATGCCAATATATTTTCTTCTAAAGAAACTCTGAAAAAGGCTTATGTGAAAAGCTATTTTTCAACATGTTATCATTGGAAATATAGTATCATTGACTCCAAAGAGCAACTGCTGGGACTAATACCTATAAACTTTTATGAATTAATTTTTGTTTTGTCTGCTTTGAGAACGTCAGGGCCTTATTTTATCTCTGGTCTGGAAAACTATGTTATTCATTTTATTTATGTTTCATATAGATATACCTTAACTCCCAAAACTACAAAACTAGCTATTTTTTTTATAAATTGAACTGTAAATTTGTGTCCTAGTGATAGATACCTGGGGTATTTCATATTATGTTTTCAAATTTTTACAGCTTTTGCAGCTAGAACTGTATGAATTTTCCATAAATATTGGTGAGAGAAAGAAAGCAGTAACCTTGATATTTGAGAGAACTACTACATAAAATTAAAATATAGACAAGAACACTTGATCAGAAAGATCTATTCTTTGCTATTTTAGTTTTTTTTAACATGTAAAATTTGGGATTGTCTTGTGAGACTTTTTTAATAACTGTGCCACTAATTTTGATCTTTTTGATAACAAATATTATTTTCTCTCACTTATATTCTTTAATAAAATAATTACTATAAAGAAAATTATCATCTTAATTAATCTTTGTTTTCATTGATAATGCAGAGGTTATTTATTGTGATACACACTTGCCCATGTGGAAAGACATATCTCTTAAAAAATAATAGTGAATTTATGAGACAAATACATGTATTTTATTTTTGGTGGATCTCATTTATCTTGCTTTATAAAATTTTCAAATAGGTTTATATCAGAAATGAATTAGTATGAGTCCCTATGTCAGTAATAAAGGTGAAACTAATTGATGCTTTTGTATCAAAACCCTAATGCATGAGTGACTTAACATGGTAAGGCAGGAATTTCTTTCTCTTTTTCAATGAAGTTTAGGTCTTATTTCTGTAAGCATACATCTGAGGTACATATTTATAAAAAGGGCCACATTGCAAATTTATTGCTAACTAAGAAGAAAAATTAGGTAAGCATGGTTAAGTTATACAAATTCCTCAAAAAAATTCTGACAGAATGCATTGCAAAGAGGTGAAAACAATGTTATCATATGCCTGTAAGAAGAGTACATATCATGACTAAATAAGTTCATGTCTGTTAGTATTTTTGAAAACTTCACATTACAAAGAGAACCTTCATATTGTACTACTGTTATACAGTAATGTTATCTAAATATATACTTTCTCTTCCCTATGGTTTAGCTTTCTCTCAATATATATATATATATTATATGCAAATGTTTATGTGTGTGTAAACTCTCTATTCAATTAATATCCACATTATAATATTACTCATTTAAAATTAATGCTTCTTGGAATCGATCATTTAAATTCTGTTGCTTTTAGTTTACATTGGTAGCATGAGATAATACCTCATATAAGTGTTTTGCTACTTTAGGAAATTTTATACAAAAGTTCCTATATGAAATTATTTTAGTCTATGTTTACTCTCTCCACTCAGAATAAACTGCATAGATAAGAAGACTGTTAATAAAATGTATAATTGTAATAATTATTGATGTTCAAATTTACTGAAATTTGATTTTGTTTTATTCTCCTTAATTTCAAATCAATACTTTCTGCTTTAATTATTTTAGCTACTAAATCATCTCAGAAAAAAATGCAGTGTTTACACTGACTACTTTTTCAATCTTATCATATTTTTTAAAGGGGCAAAAATTTGACTATTGTTATTTTCTATAGTGATAGAATAAACTTGGTGATCAAACTTTAAAGATTTCACTTATTATCTTTTCTCAAGACTGTAGTCACAAAATTCTGTTATTCTGACCTAGAGATTCCAGCATAATTTAAATAGCAAAATGTATGTCTTGCCTTATAGTACTGAAATCATCTTAAAAATGCTACTTGATGAACTGGAGAGAGATATTTTGCACTCTTAGGACCTAAGTTTGACACCTTTTATTGTCTGCTGAGCACAGCTAGGATCAATTCCCGAATGCAGAGCCAGAAATAACTCCTGAGCATCACCAGGTGTGGCCCCAAGATAGACAACAAAAGAATTGATAGCTTAACTAAGTATATTTTTTCTGAAAAAATAAATAACACATTACAATATTTTTAAGCTGAATTTAATTCACTCCATTGTTTACTCTGGTCATTACTTGTGAGTTCCTCCCTAGAGTCTAATTTTTCTTCTTTTCCTTTTTTTTTTTTTTTTTTTGGGCCCCACACACTCAGGAGTTACTCCTGGCTAAATGCTCAGAAATCGCTCCTGGCTTGGGGGACCATATGGGATGTCAGGAAATTGAACCGTGGTTCATCCTAGGTTTGCACTTGCAATGCAAATGCCCTACAACTTGTGCCACCACTCTGATCCATAGATTCTAATTGCTGATCATTGATGTTCATGTAACAATGTCATTGTGATTACCAAAACATCCATTGTTCAATACATCTTCTGGATGAGTAGATTATTAGAATGTTTTTATTAGTATTATATATTTTAATCTATTAGGCAACTCTAGCTTCTCTTGAATTTTTGAATAATTTGTATCACATATGCATTTGTTGTTTGCTATGTTTTCCTGAAGTAGGCTTGCCAGAAAAACTTGCTACTTCCATTTTCATAGATAATTTGTTTCATTGCTTTTCCCCACTTAGCAGAAGAGCAAAAAAAAAAAAATCTTGAAGGTTCTTTTATAAAAGGACAGTTCCCAAGATTGAAGGTTCCACCATACCCTGACATCATCATATTGAGGGCTAAGTCATCATCATAGAATTTTAGGAAATTATCTTAAGTTCATGACAAAAACAACAAACAGATAAGGAAACATCAACTTTAAGTCATTTTGTTTTTTGTTTGTTGTTTGTGCCACACCCAGTGACACTCAGTGGTTACTCCTGGCTGTGCACTCAGAAAATTGCTCCTGACTTGGGGAACTATATGGGACCCTGGAGGATCGAACCACGGTCCATCCTAGGTTTGTGCATGCAAGCCATATGTCCTACCTGTTTCACTCTGACGCCAAGTCATTATGTCTTATAATTTATTTTTTGAAACCAGATTAAGATTATGGATCACTATAATTAGTAAAATTATAGAGGTTGTAAACATAATTTTTTGGGGGGGGCACACCTGTTTGATGCTCAAGGGGTACTCCTGGCTAAGCTATCAGAAATCACTCCTGGCTTGGGGGGACCATATGGGACGCTGGGGGATTGAACAGCGGTCCTTCCTTGGCTAGAGCTTGCAAGACAGACACCTTACCTCTAGCGCCACCTCTTCGGCCCCTATAAACATAATTTTTGTTTGTTTTTGGTTCTGTATCAAGTGGTGGTAGTCAGGGCTTTCTCCTGAATAAAGAGATCACTTCTAAAAGTTATCAGATGATAATATTGGGTACTACATATTAAATAATCATTATCTAAGTGCAATAAAAATGCCTTTATTCATCACAGTGTATATTCAGTCTATTTTAAAAGTAAATTTTAATTAAGAAATAGAAAAAAGACAGTTGTCTCATGCAAATGATGAATATAAAGGTAGTCTGATTTTGAAGAAAGTTATATTTATAGCTAAAAGAGTATAAATTGCATCTAACATATCTCCCTTTCTTTGATTCTGGCCTGTATTGATTTAAAGTTTATGTTGCTTCCTTTTGATTGCCCTAGAAGAGCCTACAACTTATCCTTAAAGTACAATCATCAAAATAAAGTTTTTTTTGAAACCACTGCAATAGCACAGGGAAATGGAGCTTGATTTGCACTTGATAGAGCTGAGATCTGTCCCAAGAATACTGCCAGGATGAATTACTGACTGAACAGTCAGGAGTAAATGTTGAGTACTGCCAGGTTTATGAAGAAAGAGAAAGAAGAATGTAATCAAGAAGAAAGAGGGAAGGAAGGAAGGAGGGAGGGAAGAAAGGAAGGAGGGAAGGAAGGAAGGGAGGAAGGAAGGAACTGAGGGAGGGAGGAAGGAAGAAAGGAAGGAAAGAAAGAAAGAAAGAAAGAAAGAAAGAAAGAAAGAAAGAAAGAAAGAAAGAAAGA
>PVKC010027676.1:0-15683 GCA_004027635.1 Crocidura indochinensis | reverse complement strand
TCTCTCTCTCTCTCTCTCCTCTCTCTCTTATTCTTGGCTTTGTACTCATAAATCACTTCTGGTGGTGCTTAGGGACCATATGGAATTTGGTCAGAGACCAAACCTGAGTCAGCCGAGTGCAAGACAAGTACCCTACCCACTGTACAATCACTCCAGTTTCAGTCCCCCTCCCTGCCCCATTGTATTTTTTCTTTTTCATTTTAGTTCCTCATACATTAAAGCATGTAGTCATGGTGAAAATCATGTCTTCAGCCCCAGAAAGACTCCTCTAGTCCCAGGGATGACAAAATTAGACCTTAAAACTGCTGTGTTTAATTTTTTTCAGGGAACCAAAATCAGAGTTATTGTGGCAAACAGTCTCAGTCTGAGGAAGAGAATGGCAGTCACTGCTACAAAGAAAAATTCATCCTAAAACTTTGGTGGCTTTCTACCCTTGTTTTTCCAGTGCCCTCAACTGGGTCTTATGAGCAGAATAGCTGACATAGACTGTCTTTTGGGCTATGCCATGTAGCCTGCTTTAGGATCTGTTGATCAGTCTATTCTATGATGTGGAAGTGCTCACCTACAATAACTTGCCTGAGGTCCCAAGAAAGTAGCAGAACTGGATGAAATCGTCTCTTTTGTTTCCTAACCCAGAGACTCCTCTGGAGTACTTCCCACCATCCACACAGGCAGAGTTAAAAACAAGGTGCTTCCTGGAATAGTACATGTGCTCTTTTTGACACAAACGTCACCACACTCTTCCTTTCCCACCTTCTACTCTGTTATTTGAGACAGTACAGGACAGGAATAATAAATTTCAATGTCAGATTAAGATGAATAGATTAAGGAAAAACTGTGATCAAGTAAAAGCTAGCAGCTTCCCTTGCTCAGTGACTGAATTCTGTGTGTGTGTGTGTGTGTGTGTGTGTGTGTGTGTGTGTGTGTGTGTTTTGGGCCACACCCATTGGTGCTCTGAGATTACTTCTGGCTTGCACTCAGAAATCGCTCCTGGTTGGCTCAGGGGACCATATGAAATGCTGGGAATCGAATCTAGGTTTATTCTGTGTCAACTGTGTGCAAGGCAAATGCCCTACTACTGTGCTATCATTCCAGTCCTGATTAATGACTGAATTCTTGTTGTGAACTCTCCTACAGTGTGCTAGGAGACTGTAGATATCCTATCCAGGTGGCGGGGACACTGACTAGATTCTGAGGACCTATAGAGAACCCTAGGATGGGTCATTCAAGGTGAAACAGATAGTCGGTTACTAAAGTGTCTGCAGTGGTGTCAGGTTTAGACATTGCTAATCTCTATAGAACAGTATCTACTAGTGACCAGGTCATCTTCAGATTTCTTTGCCCCAAATTCATTTATAAGATATGGCAGTGAGATGAGGGTATAACTCTTAATGATGTGAATGTCTCCAAAGATCTGAGAATGGAGGAAGAAAAGGAGGTTAGGAGAGAGAGAGAGAGGGAGAGGGAGAGAGAGAGAGAGCGAGAGCGAGAGAGAGAGAGAGAGAGAGAGAGAAGGAAGGAAGGAAGGAAGGGAGGAAAGAAAGAAAGAAAGAAAGAAAGAAAGAAAGAAAGAAAGAAAGAAAGAAAGAAAGAAAGAAAGAAAGAAGAAAAAGAAAGAAAACACTCTTGGAGGAAAAACAAACATGTTCTTAGGAATTTGCTTCATCAGTGGATAAATCACAAATGTTATTAGCTCAACATGTTAATAAAACTCAATTTACTGTTAAGATAGAAGTTAAAAATACAGTGAGGCAGGCCCGGGAGATAGCATGGAGGTAAGGCCTTTGCCTTTCATGCAAAAGGTCATCAGGTGCCCCATATGGTCCCCCATGCCTGCCAGGAGCAATTTCTGAGCATGGAGCCAGGAGTAATCCCTAAGCACTGCCGGGTGTGACCCCCCCCCCAAAAAAAAAGGAGTTACATAAGTCTTATGTCGGGGCCCAGGAGATAGCATGGAGGTAAGGCGTTTGCCTTTCATGCAAAAGGTCATCGGTTCGAATCCCGGTGCCCCATATGGTCCCCTGTGCCTGCCAGGAGCAGTTTCTGAGCATGGAGCCAGAAGTAACCCCTGAGCACTGCCGGGTGTGACCCAAAAACAAAACAAAACAAAACAAAAAATACAGTGAGGCTAGTCTTCAAACCTGTACAATCTCTTGAATATGTATCTCATTTGCTTGCCTCTGTTTCTTTGCTGCTTATGTTCTCTCTTGAGCATATTTCCCCTCTCTCTCCTCTCACATTTTTCTAAATAAATTCTAATTAAAAACTACCTTGCTTCATTAAAAATAAGTATATAAGGGTACAGAGTGGTGTAGGTACTTGGCAGACAAAGTTATTTTAAAGTAAAAAAAATACAAAATAGATTGGCAATTTAATCCTCTGGCTAATAAAATAAGTTTATTTATATATTCACAGTAGCTGAATTCTGTAGGTAAGGAAAAATAAGTAATACATCCACATATATATAACATATGTACTCAATTACATATATTATATATAAATTTATTCTACAAACATTTCTTTCTATATATACATACATTGATATATTAAATGCAACAGCTTACAAATAGTATAAGGTTAGAATATTAGACACAGAAAACGAATCTCAGAGAAACATTTAATCAGGTTCTTTGTGAACAAAAGAATCTTTGAGAAGAGACGACCACTGAATACATATGAAATAAGTTCATACAATATGGAGAACACACAGTTTTGAGGCCATCTTTAAAAACAAAAAGAGAAAATGCAGGAAAAGGGGGAAAAGTTGGTTAAAAAAGCACAGCAACAAATAAACATATGAATCAACACTCAAGTTCAACTCCAAGTTTGATTATAAGAACACCTATATTCAAAATATACTCTCAAACTATTTTTTTGTCTTTTTTGGAGAACAGAAATGTCAAAGCAGCTCTTTTTGCCTTCCTTCTACTCCTTTTCCCCCTTTTGTCAGAAATGTGAGAGAAGCAACATTTCTAGAAGGCCCTCTTGAGTCTGAGGGCCTCATCCTGTGGGCTGTGCTGGATGTAGTGTGGGCTTGGGGGGCGGGGGGAGGTGATAGCATTGTGGGCATTGCTGGGGAGATGGAGTATGAAAGCTGAGCCACAGGAAACCTTGCTGACTCCTAGGTGGGCCTGCAGCTTTGAGGGAGGAGGGGAACTTGATGATTTCTCCCAAGTGATTCTGCTTTGGTGATCTTGTGTCCTTCAGATAATAGGAGGAAGGTTCTAGAAAGTACAGTTCAAGGCATCTTGAACTCATCCCTCAGGAGCACAATGCAATGGTCTTTCGAGAAACAAAGTTGAGCCTCCATAAACATCCTTTAAGAGCTCCATCCTCAAGCTCCAGGCCTGTGATCAGGCACCTACCCCTCTCCAGAGAAAGGCACGTAGTTTAATGCAATGTGGGAACTGGAGAGGACATAGGGATATGCTAGGGGTAGCTTTTGATTCACCTGGCGAATAAGGTTCTGTAATTATCATAATAAAGGCCCCCAGGTGGGTGAGGTTAGGGGAACATGGCCTTTGCACACTTCTGCTGTGCTCACAACTTGACAGCCATTAGGGTTAGTGCCAGATTTTTTCTCATTCTATGGAGTGAAATGTTCCCTTTTACTTGCATGGCATCAGTTCACTGACTTTCCCTAGGCAGTCCAGCCCTTTAGGGGTCTGCACATGCAAGGAGAAAAAAATGGGGTGTCAGTGGATGAAGAGGAACCTGAGCTTTCAGAAGCATTCAAAGGACTGTCCTGGCCCTTCTGACATCCAGTTCTATGTGTGCCGTTCCCTCATCTGCTGGGGCTGCAGGCATATCTAGTCACACCCATTAAGAGAAGCATTCACTGCAACTGCTTTGCTTAGAAATACCTTTATTTTATAAAGCCACGAATCATTCTGAAAAGGGTTTTTTTTTTTTTTTATAACCACACTTGTAAAAAAAGATGTTGACAATTCTTAGGGGAAAATGTTGAAAATGTTTCTCAGGGTTTACACAAATATTATATTCATAATATATTTTTGTATATATATAATTTAGAGATGAAAATTGGGACCAGCAAAGCAAGCACTGCTGCAGTTAAATCTGGGATACCTGATCACTTCCCACAAATAGTGTTTCTTGGCAGAAAGGATTGACAAGAACCATTCCAGTGTCCATGTAGTCACCATTGGCTGGGGAGCGGGGCTCTGAGAGCCGGTCCTGTAGAGATGGAGGAAAGAGACAATATGAGCTGATGAAGTCATGAGATATTCCGTGTTTAGAGAAATGAACCCATAGGGGCATTTCTTTGTCTAGAATTGCTTGGTAAACATTTTCTATCAACCTTTCTGCCAGTGTAGAGGTATAAAAGCCCTCTGCAATTTTCTTTTAGAGTTTTTAGGGAGAAAGCAAATAGTTTTTATTCTTCCAATAGTTTTATTCTTCACAATACTTATGTATTGTGATTTACAAGACGTTGTAACCATTTCAACACATGCCAACCCCGTCCCCAGAGTGCCCCCTTCCCTTCATCAATGTCTCAGGGACTCTTGCCATCCACAAATGCTCCAACCTTTTCCCTCAGGTAAGCTTAGTTTTGTAGTCTGCTGCTTTTCATTATTTGTTGCTCCCTTATTGTGTTTTTAAAAAATTTGGGAGGCCATACTTGGTAGTGTTTGGGGAGGGGGGGGGGAACATATAAGATGCTGGGGATTCAACCCAGGCTGGCTGCATGCAAGGCAAATACCCAACCAAAATACCCAACCCAATACTTTGCTCTAGTCCTGGCCATTTATTTTAATATCCCACATGAGAGAAAAAAAATTTTTTTTTGTTTTTTGGGTGACCCCCAATAGTGCTCAGAGGTTACTCCTGCTCTGTGCTCAGAAATTGCTCTTGGCAGGCTCAGGGAACCATATGGGATGTCGGGATTCGAACTATCGTCCTTCTGCATGCCAGGCAAATGCCCTACCTCCATATTATCTCTCCAGTCTTGAGAAATTTTTTTTAAATCTATCCCTCTTGTTCTGATTGACTTCACTCAGCATGATAACCTCTAGTTCTGATCTTATAGTGGCAAATTGTTTCATTTCACCTATTCTTATAGCTGAATGGTATTCTATTATGTATATAGAATACAATTTCCTTATCCAGTCATCTATAGTTGGGCATTTGTGTTGTTTCCAGATCTTGGCTATTGTGAACAGTGCTGTGATAAACACATGGGTACAAATATCTTTTATAAATTGTTTTTGGGGCCCTAGAGGAAGATGAACAGAAGTGGAATTTCTGGGTTGTATGGAAGCTCAATTCTTTGTCGAGCTTCATATGGGTTTCCAAAGAAGTTGAACCAGTTGATAGTCCTTGTGAATGAGGTTCTTTATTCCATCCATGCAAGCAATGATTGTTTTTGTTCTTTTTCATGTGTGCTAATCTCACCGATATGAGGTGATATCTCATTGTTTTGATATATATTTTCTTGATGATAAATAATGACATAGAATATTTTAAACAACTATGAGGTGGGAAGAGAGAGAAAGACTGAGAGTGAGGGAGAGAGAGAAAGAGACAGAGACACAGAAACAGATACATAGAGGGAGGGAAAGCCCAGTTATATCAGATTAAAAGTATGATTTTTCTGCTTCCTCAATTAGCTCCTGCCCTGCCAACTGGGTTCTGTGCTTCTTCTCAAAGGCCCAAAGGAGAGTCATAATAGATCTCCCTAGTAAGCAAGTCCTGGTTCACTTGGTTCCCAGACTCTTGTTCCTTTTTTACAAACTCTTTTTGCAGCCTAATTCTGGGAGAGGGCTCCATTTTTCCTACCCAGTCTACCTCCACTTGCTCACTTCTGCTCTCTCTTTCTGCCCAAATCTGAGTCATCAGAGCCTAATCTCTCCCCTTCTGACTCTTCCAAGAATTTCTCGGAACTAAGACCTCATTTCTTGTAACTTTCGGTGATAAATAGTCTATTTTCATTCAAGAATAGGAAATTTATGTTCAGACGTCTGTCTGAATACTTAAAAATTATTATTGAAATAATATGTTTTGCAGTAGAACTGATGTTCATGCTTTAAGTATACAATGAAATTATGTCACATCCATTGCCCAAATACATCCACTGCTACTCCTGGGTACCTTCTTATTTGCCTCCGTTCTCCACATTTCACCCACTTCTCACTTGGTAACCTCAGATCAGCAATTCTTCTTTAATGGTTTCATCTACTTTGTGTATTTTCTCAGCTTCTATCATTCTGGTAGGGATCTCTATTAAAATTTTTTAGTTCAGGTATGGTGTCGTTAGGTTAGCGATTTGTGATCAAAGTTTTTTCTCTTTTTTTTGGGTCACACTCGGCAGTGCTCAGGGGTTATGCCTGGCTCCATGCTCAGAAATCACTCCTGGCAGGCTTGGGGGACCACATCGGATGCCTAGATTCTAACCACCATTCCTCCACCTCCCACCCCCCTCCCCCGTGCCCAAGGCAAATGCCCTGCTGCTGTGCCATCTCACCACCCTGATCAAAGTTTTTTTCATACTGTCTTTCATGTCTTCTCTTTCCTTGTTGGGGTTTTCACCTATCCATTTCCTCAATTCCATGAGCATCTTAATAGCTGTATAGAGAATTTACAAAGGTCCTAGATGCTTAGATACTGTCCCCTTTATAGCTTCATACATCAATGCAATTGAATGCTCTGCTTCTTCACTGAGCCTGGTGCTATATCAGGGCAGGTGATGGGGGCCTGATTCTGTGCTAGCTTGGGAAACAATCTAGAGTTTAGACTTCCTAAATCCAGATAGAGATCATTATTTTGAATTTGTGCCATACTGGACCACTGCTGGGAATTTGGGGTCATAAGCAATACTCAGCTGAGGTCTGGCAGACCTGGGGTACACTCCAGAGATCACATTTGCTGGTACTCAACAGTGGCTGTATTGCTCAGTTCAGTGAATTTGGGAGAGCAAATGTTATGAATGCCCTAACAGCAACTAGCCCAGAGCAGGTCAGTGTAGTTACTAGGGTGTTTACATTTGCTAGGGCCTTACAGTAGCTATACCGTCAGCCTCAAGTAGCCCTGGGAAGCACTGTGTTGTCTCAAGTTTACCATCATGCTTATGCTAAGTTTGACCATGTTGTAACTAAAAGTTCCAACATTTGGAAATGCAATGGAAAGTCTGCTGTGCTATGTGCCTTTTTATTTTTGTTTGTTTCTGTTTTGTTCTCTAAAAAGTTCTGACTCTGGCTTTCATTTAAGCTGCCGCCTTTTAGTCAAATGAATTGGGAAGAGCTGACTTAGTTTAGTTTAGAGTGAGAATAAATTCTGATCTTAGTTTGGGAATGACAGGATTTGCCTTTAGGCTGTTGTTCAACAAGGACTCAGAAGTCATCACCTGACAGCCTGCAAGAGGCCACTGTCTGCAGCAGTTCTAATTCCCTGAACAACTTGCATAGCACAATCTCTTGTCTCTTCACTCTGTATTGTCAGAGAAGAATTCTAATGTTGGGGTCATGGGTTTTTGACTTGATTCTTCCTATTTCCAGGGAAAGTTTCCATACCATAGCAGTTTAGAAATCCTTCTCTAGGTCTCTGCTCTGCGTCTCTCCCTCCTAAGAAGCCTCATTCCTTTGCTTTGAAACCTGCTGCTCCTGTTCCTAGAGATGATTGCTGGTTCCACAGGGACATTTTCAGTAGTACCTCATGCAGATTCTAAATTAAAGTCAACATTTTTTTTTTTTTTTGGTATTTGGGCCACACCCAGTGACACTCAGTGGTTACTCCTGGCTTTGCACTCAGAAATTGCTCCTGGCTCGGGGGACAATATGGGATGCCGGGGGATCGAACCATGGTCCATCCTAGGCTAGTGCAGCCAAGGCAGACACCTTACCACTTGTATCACCACTCCGGCCCCCATAAAGTGAACTTTTTTTTAAATATAATTTTTATTTTGATCATAGTGGCTTACATATTGTTGACATTAATATTTTAGGTACATATTAACTAAAGTCAACTTTTGAAATACTATTTATTGAGCAATTTTGCTTCTACTCTTAAAGAATAATCTATATATTGAATATATATGTGTGCTAATTTCTTTTTGGGAAAGGAAGTTTGGGCCTCATCTGGGGTTCTCAGGGGCTATTCCTGGATCTGTGTTTAGGAATGACCCCTGGAAGTGTTCAGGAGAGACCATCTGTGGTATAGGGACTGAATAATGATTTTAATGCAAGATAATTATTTTATCTCCAGTACTACTTCTCTAATTCCTAATTCTAATTTTGGTTATTATGATTATCAGTGGGAGAGTGCTAAAAATCCTCCATATTTGATTGTTTGAGGTCCATATTGACCCAAACTGATCTCTCTAGATCAGTTATGTGAATGATTTGGCTCTTGTATTTGTTTGGTTTTTGGAGGGAGGTCATCCCTGGCAGTGCTCTGTGCTTATTCCTGGGTTTGTGCACAGGGATCATTCCTGACATTTCTCAATGGAACACATAAGATGCTGGGGTTGAAATCCAGATTGGCTGCATGTAGGGTAAGTACTCTATTTGTGCTATCTCTCTAGTCCATTGAATGATTTTAGCCATAACTACCAAAGCCAGGAAGTATTTGTGGACCATGAAATAGCTATAACTGAATACTAGGCCTAGCACTGAGTAGGGAGGAAATGCATAGGGTTTCTTTTTGTTTGTTTGTTTTGGGACTCAAACTGATGGTGCTCAGGGGTTACTCCTGTTCTGTGCTCAGAAATTCCTCTTGGCAGGCTTGGGAGACTATATGGGATACTGAGGATCTAACTTGGGTAGGCTGCATGCAAAGCAAACACCCTATCCTATTCTGGCTCCTGCATAGTGTTTCTTATGTCTAAATAACATAATTTTCTGAACCTATAGACCATTTGAAGGTAAAAAGTCAGCAACAGACATTAGGTAGGCTGGCATAAGCCAGCTTGCTTAGAACATTTGAGTCTTCATTTTAAGAAGCCACAATTACTTGCCTTTTTATGTGTAGCATGGGAGAGGGTACACCCAACAGTGCTCAGGGTTTATTCCTGGCTTTGTTGTCAGTGCTTTGGGCTTAGTTATTTCTGTATTCTGGCAGCCACATGTGATGTTGGGGATGGAATTAGGGTTGGCTGCTACAAGGCAAGTACCTTGTCTCCTATATTATCTTTCTGGCCCCATAACTTTAATTTTTAATCAAAACACACATATAAAATATTTATTTTGAGGATCTAAAATTGCTCTGTAGTTAATAAAGAAAGACAGACCATTTGTTGGCAAAAACATCTTTCCAGAAGATAAAAACTTCCTTTATTGTCTGGAATTAGTTTTTGTCTTGGCTTTTCAACAGGGCAAAAAGGGTGGCATACCAGTGAGGTCACAGAAATCCTTTTTCACTAAGCTGTTGGGTGGAGCTGTGGAGGGGAATTTTGGAGAGACCAGTCTGTTGCTTTTCAATCATCAAAAATCAAGTATTCATTGTGTATATATACCACATCGTCACAATTCACATATCTATCATTGGACATCTTGGTTGATTCCATATACTATACTGCTATAAGAAGCAATAGAATCATGCAATTTGCTGCAACATGGATGGGATTGGGGGATTCCATGTTAAACTAAGTGAGCCAGAAAAGGATACAGACACAGGATGATCTTACATGATGATGGCATTTAGACTGGACAAGGGAATGCAGTGTCTTAAAGGGGGATGCTTTGATCTCCTTTAGCGAAACAGAGGGAAATGAGGCTGGGAGGGCCTGAGGCCAGGTTTACCTCCCAGACCCAGACAAGGACTTTGCGACAGTTTGTTTATAAAACTCACCCTGACCGTAAGAGGTAAGAGTTTCTGCTTCTCAGAACTCTCTGCTCTCACTGCAGTAACAGTTGTCTCCCTTCTTCCTTCTGGGACAACTTGACTCTATCTCAGTTGATCTCCTAATTTCAAGTCTCTTTCCATCTGTCCTTCTATCCATTCATCTGTCCCTTTGTTCCAGTTAATCAACTCATCACAAGCAGTCTTTCTAGATCTAGGTCACCCAAAGCTCAAAACTCCACTTGATACTTTGTGCCTGAGACAAATGCAGACTCCTCTTAGGGCCATGCTTGATATTAGCCTCACCTGAACTGTTTGCCCTCCTCTCCATATGAGAGAAGAAAGAGCACACCTCTGGAGATAGACAGACCTGGGGTGACAGTTAGATCCTAGGCAAAATGCTTTGATGACATTCCATGTTCAGCAGCTGTCCCCACCCTCTCTCAGACTGCTGCTTCTTAACTGTGAGTCTTTCCCAGCACATTGTGAGACTTTGCCGCTATCTCTCTGAGATTTTTTTGCTTTAGCATGATCACTGGGGTGAGTGAAATCTTACCCACATCTCAGAATGTGGAGCCTGGGAGAGCAGAGTTTCATCTTTACAGGCTCCATAGCATGCCTGACACAGCAAGTCCTATGTGAATATTGGTGTATTTGTTCCCAGAAGCTCCAAATCCCCAGAAATTGTTGGCCCAATCTTAACAAGTGCAGAAAGTACCTTGAAAGATATAGATGGGAATTCAGGGCCAGGGACAGGCCTACAGGTTCCTGGCTACTGCTGGACTGGAGAGTAGTCTGCAAGGAGCAAACTGCTCAGTAGGCCAGACCCTGCTGCTCCTTTAGAGCCTGTGCTGAACCCTGTGGGGGTCAGTCCTTCTAGGGATATTTGCTGTGGGCTCATTACCTCTGATGTCTCGAGAGACTGGATCTCCCTTGGTAACTCCACTGCGTGCCTGTTGAAGTAGTCCATCGTGATGGCATTGTTCCAGTAACTCAGGTTATTCTCTGGGTTAGTTGTCTTCTTCTTTCTTCGTAGGCAGCAAACTGTCAGCAGGACAGCTGCAGAGAGAGTCCAAGTTAGATGGAGAGGGGTGGAGATGGAAGGCATGAAGCCATTGTGGCCAGGAAACAGAGGTCATCTTTTGGTGAAGTTGTGATGGTCTGTCATTCAGCAAACACTTGCAAGTATGTGTTTCCTCAGTGTCAGGTGTTGAGAGTAAGGGAATGAGCAAAACACAAAGATACCCACTTTCCTAGGCCATCCAAACATGATGGATGAGTGCAGTGCAGAGTGGATAGACAATAGTAAAGAGTACAGTGAGTCTAGACTCTTCTAGAGAAATAGTGGGAGAGGCGGAGTGGGGACTAGGAGACACGGCTTTGAAGTCCTGAAAGGATCCCTTTGAGTGATCTTAAAACTGACCCTAGAACTGGGGACAAAAATAGAATGTTCTGGGATCATACAGGTAAAGGGCCTGGGGTGTGAACACGTGTGAGTAGAAAATCAAGATAGCTTTGTGAGGTGGGAGATGAGTAAGGTCAGAGGCAGGAGGTGAGGGAGGTGGAAGTGAAGCTGAAGTGGGTGTGAGCTGATAGTGAGCTGGGATGTGAAGAAGGTAGGAAAGGAGGTGAGAGAAGGGAGGTGAGGGAGATGGGAGGCGAATGAGCTATGGCCAGGGCTGTAGATGCTGGGCTGGTCAGAGAGAGATGTGGGGTCACCTCTGCCCATCTTGAGTGTGCACTAAAGGAAGGAAGAGACTTCCCTATGGATGCAGCAGTACTTATGGGGAAAGTCTTGGGCAGGCAGAGGGTGGGGACCTCCTCTTTCACAGACAGAAGATTGAGGTCCAGAGACAGGTTAACCTGCTATGTCACAGCTTAATCCATCCATGAATCCTCAACCTGGGGCCCTGAGGCCAGAGCTGTCTGGGATGTGGGGCCAGTGTTCTGCCCTGCAGTTCAGAGCAAGGGCTTTTCTCTTCCTGTGTGTCACAGAGCTGCCAACTTGGTGGAATTTCCCTCACATGCCTTTCAAATACTGCTTCATTGACAGAGGAGAAGCCAGCCTGGACACCGGGGTTGGCATCTGAAAGGCCTGGTTTCCTTTGCCTCTGGGCTCATTTCCTTTGTCAAGATGACTAGGAAGGAAAAAACTCATAGGGAGGGGAGGAGAATAAAAGGCCTGAGGTACAATAGGTGCTAATTAAGTTTTCTGATTCTTCCAGAATTTCCACTCAAAAAAAAAAAAAAAAAAGGGTCTTTTGAAGAAAAGATGAGTTTTTGGATGGCTCAAGGCCAAGGCACCATCAAAGGTGATTTTGTTTGCTTTATTTTGGGATTTGACCCTTCACCTAAGAAAGCAAAGGCTGACTTAGAATCTGGGGCCATTACTATACTCTAGAATTGAGCTAGGTGCTTCCTTTGTTTCATGCCAGAAAAACCATCTGAAGAAGGCAGTGTTACTCAACCACTCAGAGAAGAAGTGCCTGAAAGTTCACAAACTATAGAGTCCCACTGCCTAGCAAATTTCAGGGACTCATACCAATCTGACTGCTCTGAGCCCAGAGAAGGAGCAGATTTTCAGGCATCTCTAGGCCTCTGTGAACTGCACTGCTCTAAGCAAACAGAAGGGGTGAGCCCCTCTCTTCTTTTGGTATAAAGCTTCCCCAATGTTTCCCCAAAGGCAATAGTAGTGACTCAAGGTCTCTGGGACTTCATTTTTTTTTTTTTTGGTTTTTTTTTTTTGGGACCACACCCGGCAGTGCTCAGGGGTTACTCCTGGCTGTCTGACTCAGAAATAGCTCCTGGCAAGCACGTGGGGCCCTATGGGACACCGGGATTTGAACCAACCACCTTTGGTCCTGGATCAGCTGCTTGCAAGGCAAACGCCGCTGTACTATCTCTCTGGCCCCGATTTTTATGAAAACTTTAAACTATTGTGAGCATTAAACCACTTGCTTATTTCCAAGAAATGTCAGTCAAGACTCACCAGGGCTCTCTAGCTGTCCCACAGGAGTAGACAGGGGCTTAGGTGCTGGTCTTTCTGGGAGGGTCTGCTCTGAGGGGGAGGTAGGACATGATGGGAAATAGATACTTTCCCAGTCTCCCTAAAAGTGCTTTCATGGGTCTGTCTGTGGATCATGGTAGATGCTACCAAGTGTCAAGATGTGACACAGAACTGCTTTAGGGTAGACTGCTTGCATCTCATTGCTGAGCTGGAGGAAGGTCCCACTGGACCCAACTGCCTACTGAGACAAACTGGCAACACTTTCGAATAAATATGGCTGTTGGGAAGGTCTTCCTTCAGATTCATATGAGGTCAAGTGACAAAGAGCACTGATCCTGAAACCAATGATACCTCAAGACCTTGTTTTGGGGCTTTCTTCTAGCTCTGACTAATGCTGGCAGAAGTACTCATGCAGGGCAGGGATCTCTCCTCCACCAACCAGAAGACCTCATCCTCCTGGCAAAATCTATCTTAGCGTTGCACTACGGTCCTAGTGCTTGCTCCCCAGAACCTTTCTTTGCCTTCTCCTTTCAGTGGCAGTACTGAATCCCTGCCATCCCAGTACCTGCCTTTATAATTCACCCCAATTCTCATTCCTATTGAATTTCATCTTGGTCTCTACCTCCTGAAATCATGGAAGTGACATAGTCCTATCTTGACAGGTGAGACAACACTGGGCCAACAGTGAATCTTTCAAGTCCCACAGGAGACAAGAGGGAAGGTTGGGATGAAGTCCAGGAGTATTTGCATCCACACAGCAGGTTTATCACAAGACACCTACATGCTCATGATTCCTGCAAGCTGAAAGTCAGAAAAGGAGAGTCAGAGAAGGAGACACAATTCAGTTCAGTTCTTTCATCTTGTAGGTGAGACGGAGACCCTGTGGGGGAAACTGGGCCAGAAGTGTTGACATGAAGGGCAAATCTAGGCCTTGGACTTTCTTAATTTTTGGCCTTCTTGTTTCCTGTTTCTTTGGATGTTGCAGAGTGTGGACTTGAGGACTCAGGGTCTGGATCTGAGGCCACAGGTATGGGGAAACCAGATTTGGGACTTCCTATGTGATTCCCAAGTTGGTAGTATGTGGGAAACTTATGGAAATCTGGGAATATGAGGGAAACTGACAGATTTACAGGTATGGTTTAAGGAAAGTGATAATTTGTAGCACAATAAAGGCCCAAATTACCAGTGTAGAAATAAAAAATAGTTAATTAGTGTAAAGCCCTTTGTTCTTTAACCATATGCAATTTTGCTTGTGTAAACCCCACTTGTTTCCACATAAGAAAGCTTTGGGGCCGAGAGTAGGCAGGGCTACCTGAACTCTAGGTCTGAGTAAATAAACTCCTTTCTCTTCTACCACCTTAGGTGTATATCTTAATTCTTTAAACTTTCCCAAACCGAAGTTGGGAAGAGCTTCTGCTCTTTTCACAGAAAGGTCTTGTTAAATACAAAGTCTTGGGGCATTCACTGTTGTCTGACTGAAGCAAGACTGCTCTGGGGCATCACAAAAGAGGACTGATTACTCTAGCAGAAGGCCCTGGCCAGCCTCAGATTCATGAAGAAAATCAGCTGCAGTTGCCCTGTGACCACCTTCTGTGAAGCCCTGTGTTTGCTCAGTGAAGCTGGGGCCAAAGCTTTCAAGAGCTCTGTGGCTTGTGCAGGACAGACTGGGAAGTCTGACCTTGGATGAAAAACCCACATTACTGGAGAGAGGGACGAGAAGGAGGCGAAGTGTCCTGGTGGTGGCAGCAGAGACCAGCGTAGGAGCCCCAGGGCTCCTCCTCCTTTCCTGGCTGAATCCAGTTAATGCCCGGGCATATCTGAATAGGTGGAAGGCTGTCTCTAGCACTGCGCAAGAGATAATGGCCCTCTCAGTCCCAGCACACACAAGAGGCTCCTAGCTGCTAGGTGGGGTTTATGACCAGCGAAATCATGGGCAAGTCTGAGATTTGCTATGATCACCTCATATTTTCACTAGGAAAGAGGAATCAACACTTTGCAAAATGGCATTGGTCACCTGAAGTCTGAGGAGCTGAACCTGGGAGCTAGATATGAGGAAGCAATGAAAGCATCCTGCTATAAACCAGGTGGCCTGAAAAATGAGACAAACTGGCAAAGCTTTCGAATAAATGTGGCTGTTGGGAAGGTCTTTCTTCAGATCCATATGAGGTCAAATGACAAGAGCATTGGTCCTGAAACCAATCACACAGTCTGCCTCTTTTATGGGTTCTTGACCTGCTCCTAACCCAGGTTTTAACCCTGTCTCTTTGCAAGGTTAACGATGGTCCCACAGGGGTTGGGGCCATGAATGAGGGCAGAGAGTCGCATGAGGAGGCAGCTGAAGCCATGAGAGCTTAGGAAGCCTCTCCCATAAATTGGTGGGAAAGCAAGAGAGAAGCCAAAGGTGGGTTTGGTTTTCTTTTGGTTTTTGGTCACACTCAGTGGCACTCAGGTGTGGGGAGAAGATGTGGCGGAGCCTACTACTGATATATTCAGGGTCCCCAAATACCTCCCAAATTGAGTGACCAACTCCCATTCTCGAGGAGGCCTTGGCAATAATCGTCCGCAATAAATGACTTAAGCAAAGAGGTTTGGGGGGACAAAAGGTTTGGCCAAAAGAGCCTAATCCTCCCTGGTTCGATCTCTCTCCTCTCTGTCTGTCTCTTTTTTCTTCTCTTTGTATCTATCTTATTCTTCTCTGTCTAATATACTGTATCTTTTTCTCTGTGTAACCATATTTCTTATTCTTATTCTCTATTAGTCTCTTTTTCTGTCTCTCCCTGTCAATCTCTCTTTCTCTGTCCTCTCTTCTCCCCCTGTTTCTTTCACTCTCCCCTTCTCTCAGCCCCTCCCCCCTTTTATCCTCTCTCTCTGTCACTTTCCAACT
>PVKC010027675.1:0-15681 GCA_004027635.1 Crocidura indochinensis | reverse complement strand
CAAAATATACAAGGCACTGACAGAACTTCACAAGAAAAAACATCTAATCCCATCAAAAAATGGGGAGAAGAAATGGACAGAAACTTTGACAAAGAAGAAATACAAATGGCCAAAAGACACATGAAAAAATGCTCCACATCACTAGTCATCAGGGAGATGCAAATCAAAACAACTATGAGGTACCACCTCACACCACAGATAATGGCACACATCACAAAGAATGAGAACTAACAGTGTTGGCGGGGATGTGGAGAGAAAGGAACTCTTATCCACTGGTGGTGGGAATGCCGTCTAGTTCAACCTTTATGAAAAGCGATATGGATATTCCTCCAGAAATTAGAAATCGAACTCCCATATGATCCAGCTATACCACTCCTAGGAATATACCCTAGGAACACAAAAATACAATACAAAAACCCCTTCCTTACACCTATATTCATCGCAGCACTATTTACCATAGCAAGACTCTGGAAACAACCAAGATGCCCTTCAACAGACGAATGGCTAAAGAAACTGTGGGCCATATACACAATGGAATATTATGCAGCTGTCAGGAGAGATGAAGTCATGAAATTTTCCTACACATGGATGTACATGGAATCTATCATGCTCAGTGTAATAAGTCAGAAAGAGAGAGAAAAACGCAGAATGGTATCACCCATCTATGGTTTTTAAGGAAAATGAAAGACATTCCTGCAATAATAATAATTTTCAGACACAAAAGAGAAAAGAGCTGGAAGTTCCAGCTCATCCCTGGAAGCTCACCACTTTTTGTGAAAAGTTAGAGAAATAACTACATTTTGATCTGTCCTGAAAATGAGAACCTATGAGGGAAATGGAGAGCCTGTCTAGAGTACAGGCGGGGGGTGGTTGGGGAGGAGGGAGATTTGGGACAATGGTGATGGGAATGTTGCATTGATGATGGGTGGTGTTCTATGCATGACTGAAACACAAACACAATTATGTATGTAATCAAGGTGTTAAAATAAAAAATAGTTTAATAAAAAATACTCTCTGCAAATTAGATTCTTAAATAAATAATGACATTAATGTGGGTTCTTCCTGAGCATCTATATTTTTGACTTAGAAATAAAATAATAAAGGCAAAGGTAAATTGATCACAAGTAATTATTTTAAAATAAAGAAATATGAAAAACATAGTACAGCAGTTCACATAATACCTTCTGGAATATTAGTTTTCAAATTGAAGTACATCTATCTTTAGATTGCATTTTATAATTTTGCAGGCTAGGAGAAGCATGTTTATTTTTTTATTTTTCTAAACACAAAACAAAATGGAAATGATGAAATTGACAATAAAACAAACTAGTTTTTGAAATTAAAATGCTTAGATCAAAACATAAGACACTTAAGTCATTGAAGTCATACATTCTATTACTACTGACTTTAATGAAAATTGTTTTAATAATGAAACTAAATAGAGAACTGATAATTTAAACATTCTATAAAATATTGTATAATGAAATGTTTTATGGTTCAAACACTATCTTTATAACACAATGTGATTAAAATTTGACAACATTGTAAACTACCATAAATTTTTTCCAAATCATTTTTAATGGGAATACTGAAGAAACAAAGGTTAACACAAGTCCCTACATTACTAAAAAGTAGAGAAGCAATATTTAACTGAGTAAAAATCTTGAGCTATATATGCATAAAATGATTAGAATCTTAGTTTAATTTTATATAATAAAATTTAAAACATTATTTTATTAGGTATACGTTGGCTATGTATTAGTCTAAGTATTGAGGGAAATTAATTCAGTGACTATTAAAAAAGAGCTCAGTCTTTCAATGAAAATATTTTGATCTCTCACATGATGAATGTTATTGTATAAAATAGGATCTTACAAGTTAGGTTCTATATAATATGTGATTACAGCTTAGAAGGGAAGAAATGATTGAAAAATAATTCTTGGTGGCATAGAGAAAGTGCAAGCAGTGCATAATATGCCTTCATGAGCCTCTTCCTGTGTTTTATCCCAGGCATTCCATATGGTTCCCAGAGCACCTCCAGAAACAATTCCTGAGAGCAGAGCCAACAACAACAACAACAACAACAACAACAACAAAATATTGCTTTGTTTGGAGGTGAAAGCTGACAGTACTCAGGGCTTCATCCTAGTTCAGTGCTCAGAGATAATTCCTGGTGGGATCAGAGGACTCTGAGGTGTCGGAGATCACAGATCTGTGGGCAATTTGCAAGGCAAGTTCCCTACCATTGCATCCCAAAGTGTAAAAAATAAATGAAATATATCAACAATAAATAGTATTTGTCTCAATGATATTTGGTGGAGAAAATAGCTTAAAAGAAAAGGATAAATTATTCAAAATGCAGGAAAAAAGATTAGAGAACAAATGGATTAATAAGTGTACTTTCGATCAGAAAAGAGATGTGTTCAACATTGCTAGTAAAACGTTACCTAAGTATCTTGGAAATTAGATTTTTTCATTTTTAAATTTATAAATATTACTTTTAGGAAAATTTGGAGCACATTCTGAAATCATGTCTGCCATGTTCTTTAGGATTTACACAGAGAACAAAATCTAAGAGCTTTTATTATTCCATTATAGATTACTATCCACTTAAAAAGAATTGATGGATGAGGATTGTAATGTGGGGAAGAAGGGAGAGTTACAAGAAGATATATCATCAAAGTGGTTGTCACTAAGTAAAACCTGTTGTCGTCATGTTGGATTGCCCCCCAGGGAGCAAGGTCAATAGCTTTCAAAAGAGTTCATCTGAGGAGAAAGTGGGGACATTATCCATTCCATATCTGGTGATAGCTAAAAGTTGACCCTGCCATTCTTGACACTGCATGACCAGCTCCAGTTAAAGCCTGATACAGGCATCAATAGGAAAAAATGGAAAAAAGATAAAAGGTCCCAGACATGGATAGGAACCGAGGGACTGTCAAGTGATACCCTGCTGGAAGACAGCTGAGCCAACTGCTTTAAGGAAAACTAATTAATCCAGGAGGAATTGAGTGGCACATAACCTTTTACAGCTTTTTAACTAAAAATGCTAATAATAGCCATGTTCTCAGATTATTGTAAGCATTAAATCATATACAAATTGCACACTGGAATCATCTTAATAAACATTTAACATATCCCATATTGATTGTGTCATCAATAGAATCATTCCATATCTAAAATGAATCTAAGGTTTACAAAGTCAGGGTAATTATTAGGAATGAATTATGGCTAAATAAAAGATTAACATGGACAACTTTTATGTTTCTGAGAATTTCAAGAGTTTTAGACAATGAAAATTTAGTGATATAGGAAAATTGAAAATATTCAAGATGGAGCTATATTTAAGGTTTTTTAAATCTTAGATAATTTGTAAATATCTGAGCATGATAATTAATAAGTAATGAGAGGCTACTTCTATCACAAGATTTTATCTACTATTGTTCTTCAGCAAAATATTATTAAGATATTCAAATATATTATTGGAAAAGTCCAAATATTGTTCCTGTTATGTTCCTAGGAAATTTTCATTTTGCTTTTGGAGAATCCGGTAGATATTG
This sequence comes from Crocidura indochinensis, assembly GCA_004027635.1. Lineage (NCBI taxonomy): Eukaryota > Metazoa > Chordata > Mammalia > Eulipotyphla > Soricidae > Crocidura > Crocidura indochinensis. The sequence continues at coordinate 12,121 of PVKC010027675.1, read as the reverse complement.
TGGTAAAATAAAAATAAAAAATACATTTTCACATTTGAAAAGGAAAAAACTGAACATCTCATTGTTCATTCTCTTTTAATATAATGACTCATTTCTATTATTGGGATTATAATTTGGAGCAAATTCTGTGGATAATAATTTGGAGCAACTTCTGTGGATAATAATTTGGATATTTCCATTAACAAATTAAAAGGGAAATCAATGTGATTCAGTAAAACATACCTCGGTTTTTTTATACACACAACAATAAAAAGCCAACTTTGAAAGGTTATGCACCTCCATATCTTTATAGAAGCATAAAATCACAATAGTAAAATCATGAAATCACCCTCAATGCCTATAAATAGAAGATCTTATAAAGAAGTCATTGCACATACTCACACCACTCACTCACATACATACACATACATACGCACACAGACACACACTAACACACACATACTCATTGGAACACTAATAGGCCATTAAAAACAATATACAAAGTGAAATAAGTAGAATGTAAAATAAAACTATCAGAAAGCTTTATTCTCATGAAGTATGAATTACTATATAAAATGAACTAATAGGGCATAGCAAGTATAATATATTGATTGATGAAAACAGTGATATTAACCAAAAGGACACAGATGGACAAAAGAAGGACTGAGAAAAAAGGTATTTTTGTTTGGTAAAATGGCACAGAGACATTGTTGGTAGGAATTGTGACAAGTTTGAAGTTGTGATACTAAAGCCCTAACATTCTAGAATTTTAAGTCAATTTTAGGTCAATTAGAATTAATAAAAAATAGTTGTTTCACTGTAGTTATTGCATAATTTTTGGAACTCAAGAGGAATTAAACAAGACAGTATGATTTTTCTATAACATAATCCCTTCTCTATTATAAACTTTTGAAAAGGCAGCTGTTTAACTGCTTGAAATGACAGAGGGAACTTCAGTGTACAATATCTCATGTAACATACTTTTAATTAATCCAATACTTTAGTCTCATATTTTTTTTTAATCTGTTAAAAATGTTTGAAGTTCTCAATGCCTGATTTATCTCTGGATGCCCTTAGTTTGCCTCTGTCTATACATAAGTCTATACATAATTTTAATACCCATTTCAGGACCAGAGAGAGAGAGAGAGAGAGAGAGAGAGAGAGAGAGAGAGAGAGAGAGAGAGAGAGAGAGAGCAGCTAGCCGGCAGGAGCAAATTCTGAGCTCAGAGCCAGGAGTAACCCCTGTAGCTCCGTGGTGGGTGTGGTCCAAAAATACCCTTTTTATTCCCATCTTCCAAAACCTGTTTGCCATATCTATCCATTGCACTGGTGAATATTAGACTTTTATTATTCATTGCAGTTATTGTAGATTAAATGAGAAATAAATGTGTGTAATTAATCTACCATGTTTGAATAAATGTTCAGCATTTTATTTTCCATGATATATAAGTCTTTCTTCAAGACTTACATTTTATGGAGTATTGCTTTAAAGGTTTATGAAGTATGTTTGTACTATGTTACATAGTACAATTTATCTGGAGAATTTTTATCTGATACTTAATAGAACACAGTGATATAAGATTATGTGGTAATATTTAAAAATCAATCTTTAAATCAATCTCTATAGACTAATTCTATAGTGGCTTCGATATTTTGTCTGTACCTCGATGAAAAGAAGAAACTGCATTCTTGCATGTTGGAATAATTTAAATGAACATGTGAAAACCTAGGAAATGTATATAAAGATAAGCAAAAATATTAGGAGAAAGTGAGGTTATTTATATAATGTAAGTAAGAATAATTTCATTCTTAGTAAACATTTGAGACATTTTAAGTTAGAAAACATCTTGAGTTAATAAATTGACAAATAAATAATAAGAACAGACTGAAATTAATATGATAAAATATTAATCATCCATCTACTTAGTTTGTTATTATAAGACTTGAGATATCAGTACTTGGTAGTTGGGTGAAAAAGACATTCTTAATTGGGCCAGAGTATTAGTGCAGTCATAGGACGTTTGCCTTGCACTCAGCTAATCTAGGACAGACCTTGGTTCAATATCTGTCATCCCATATGGTCCACCAAGCCTGGAGAGATTTCTGAGCACTTCGCCAGGAGTAACCCCTGAGAGTCACTGGTTATGGCCCCCAAACAAACAAACAAACAAAAGGACAGTCTTAGAAAAGGAATTAACTAGAAATAATACTAATATGTATTTTTATGAATGCATTTTACCTAATTTAAAATTAGTATAGGTGAGGAAATAACATTTACAAATTCCCTAATTTATTTGACTTTGATGGAAGTTAAAATATTTTTAGAAGTAAAGTCATGTCAAAATGAGTTCATAGTGAAAAATGTATTTTAAAATTATTGCTTTGGAGCATTAAATTTAGTATTTCTTTAAAAACACGTATCATGGTTATAGAAAGACATTAGGTACATAAGTAAACCAATTTAATATCCACCCATTAATATAATTACAACATTACTATTGGGAAATGGTTATATTTTATATACAAATACAAAAATTAGTGCAAGACACATTAATTATTTGATTTTTGAACAGCAGACAAGGAGAAAGAATGTGACTGTCAGACTGTGAAAGTATAGTATACTAAAAAGAATTTTCTGAAGGTAGTAAGAAATAAGAATTTAAAAAATTTAGAACAGAGTGATTGTGAAACACTGCAGAATGATGTTAAACAAATTAAAATGAAGAAAGGTGCCTAATGGAATCTTAGCAAGAGTTATGTTAATAAAATGATAGAACAGTGGCAAACTAATAGTGACAATGATCATAAGAAGTAAGTAAATATATATTTGTATAAGCATTAGAAACTGTGTATTCTTTCAAAGATGTTAGTGACTAGTTTGTAGTGGGAACTATTTGACAGAAATAGATGCTATGAAGGAATTACTGAAGGCACACATGTGTTTGTTGAGAAAACAAGTTCTATATCTGTAAATTGTCTTATACATTGATTTCTGATTACAGGTAGCTTTCTTCATTATTAAAAAAGAAAGATTAAATATAAATAATGAAAATACGTAGGGAGATCATGGCTTTCTATTTTGTTGACAAGACTCCTCCTATTTAATCCAAATTGAATAAGCAACATATCTGGTTTCATATAAAACTCTCTGCACCTTAGTCAATTCAGCTCTGCTCCCTACAGTTTTTCTTTAGCAATAAATATTGAAAAACATTTAACTTACTGATTCCTCAATTGTTGTAATTGTTTTGGGTATATATTTTAATTTTTGAAATTTACCAGTAACTGCTGCATTTTCCACTTACACTCGAGTCACTGAGTTTTCCCAGGTTTTTTGGGTAAACTTAGGGTGTTAGTTTATACCCTAGTATATACGGTATGTAAATATATATAAATACTGTATTAACATGGGTATGGAAACAGTTTTCAAATTTCTGTTACTGGGCTCTTTTGAGTGTCGAGACAGAAACATATTTCTGCTGGAGAGATGTGTGACTCCTATCAGGGAAGAAGTCTGTTTCCTCAGTGTCTTTTATGTGAATGTGAGAAGAGAGAAGTGACACCTCCTGAAAGGAGTCTATTATTTCCACCACTACCAATCTGGTTCAGAAGAGAAGTACCTGGGGCGTAATCTATGAGCTAGAGCACCTACAGAGTATGAACTTTAAGGCTCACCAGCCCCTGAAAGCAGATGTCAAACTTCACCTGAATTCCACTTGTGCTGAAGCAGAAAATGATTGCTGCCATCCAATTACTTGGAAAATCATGAAACACAGCTCTGAGTGAGATACTGCTCTTTGCAAAAACAACAACAACAACAACAACAACAAAAGAAAATCGCTTCTAAATCTTACCTAACTTTTTCAGATCTGTCATTTTTCATCAGTATAACAATTTCAGGAGGAGACAAATAGTGAAGTTAAATAGAAATTGCTTAATGCAGAGTATGTGTGTGTGTGTGTGTGTGTGAGAGAGAGAGAGAGAGAGAGAGAGAGAGAGAGAGAGAGAGAGAGAGAGAGAGAGAGAGATTTTCATGAGAAGAGGACACTGTCTTTTCCAGAAGGAAAGCAACGTATTCACCAAAGAAAGTATGAGGGTCATTTCACCAGAATTTACCCTAAAGCAAGAGTACAAATCTCAGTGGAGCTGAAACCAATGCATACCCTTTCTTCTGCCGATTTATTTTATACACCATTTTGTCTCACTAAGATCACTCCCAATCTACCAGAGTTGCTATCAACGTTGACAAGAGACCAGGGCGGGAGTGGTGTTGTAAGCGGTATCCTAGGACAGACCGCTGATCAATCTCCCTGCGTCGCATATGTTCAAATGGTCCCCCAAGCCAGGAGCGATTTCTGAGCGAATAGCAAGATAACCCCTGAGAGTCACCGGGTGTGGCCCAAAAATCAAAGAAAAAAGAATAACAATAAAGTTGACAAGAGGGGAAGGTTTGATAATTGACGTTCTTTTGATAGTCTTGGAGTCTAGAGACTATCCTTTGTTCCAGCAGTTGAGTGCTTTCACAAATAGTCATGTGCTGGCCTGAATTTCTTCATCACAATGACTAGGTTGTTAATCCTGTATCCAAATGCTTCTGGACTTCATTATTTGCTTTCTCAGTTTTCTCTATTCAATTACCAGAACTGCCTACCTATCTCTGAGATTAAAATTACTATTGCTTCACTTACCTGCCAAATTGCTTCAGATCCATTCTCACCATAATAACATAATGATCACTAGCATTTGAACATCCCTGATATATAGTGATTCTAAGCACTTTTTTTTAAGTTCCTGTTGGCCATTTGTATGTATTCTTTATTAGTTTATTCGACTCTCTCCTTCATTTTTGTTATTGCTGTTTTTTAATTTCTGTGATATATAGAAAAATATATCATGTTAGATATAACATGTAAAGTTTAAAAATATTATTTTCAGGGGCCCGGGAGATAGCATGGAGGTAAGGCGTTTGCCTTTCATGCAAAAGGTCATTGGTTCGAATCCCGCTGCCCCATATGGTCCCCGTGCCTGCCAGGAGCAATTTCTGAGCATGGAGCCAGGAGTAACCCCTGAGCACTGCCGGGTGTGACCCAAAAACGAATATATATATATATATATATATATATATATATATATATATATATATATATATAAAATAATATGTATATATACATATTATTTTCATATTCAGTAGAAATTTTGTTTTGTTTCAGTGATGTTTTTTTGTCATGTAAATGGAATCTTTTTGTTTATTGTTGCATTTGTTTTATTGGCCAGTCAAGCTGAATCATCAAAGACAACACTGAAATCAATAGCATGTAGTGATTTTCCTATGCTTTTCTCTATGTATTTAATGGATTTGAAACTAACATCTAGTCTTTAATCAACTTTGAGCTAACTGTTGTGTCAATTAGTTGCCTAGTTGCATTAGTTTTGCCTGTTTCTATCCAGTTTTTAACATAATTTGTTGAAGATCTACTTCTTCCTCTATTTTATTCTTCTCACTCCTCTGCCCAATGCCATTCCACAGGTATGAGTATTATTGTTTTCTGGACTCTCACTTTTATTCCACTGATCTTAGTGTCTGTTGTTATTCCAAACACACAAGGATTTGACTAGGTTTACTTAATATTATAATTTACAGTTGGGAGATGATGCCACCTATTTTTTTTTCTCAGCATTATTTTGGCTTGAAACAGAGGTTTGTGATCCCATAAAATTTGTGCATTCTTGAAGAATGCTTTTGGATTTTGACAGTGATTACATTAATCTGTATGATGTTTTTGATAGAGTGGATGTTTTTACAGTGTTAAATCTTTTTATTTCATGAACATGAAAACTATATTTATTCCTTTGTGTATTCAATTTCTGATTTAATGTTTTGTTGAAGTTCAACAAAAGTGATATTGTAGCATTTTATCATACTGCTTGGATTTGTATTTTCAATGAGTTATAAATATTTTTAGTTTTAGTTTTTTTTTTGTTTTTTTTTGGTCACACCCGGCAGTGCTCAGGGGTTACTCCTGGCTCCATGCTCAGAAATTGCTCCTGGCAGGCACAGGGGACCATATGGGGCACCAGGATTCGAACTGATCACCTTTTGCATGAAAGGCAAACGCCTTACCTCTATGCTATCTCCCGGGCTCCAATATTTTTATTTTTAAATGTTCTATAACATGACTTAAAATATTATTAATGATAGAATTTCATGCATACAACATCTTAACACCATATTTTCCACCACACCACATCCATTATTGTTAGGATCCCTTTGATGTCCAATCCAATATATGTACACCGTGTTTTAGTGTGATAAATTTTATTTTTTGTTTCAGAAAAGTCTTTAGTGTTATCCTTGTTTATTATTATGTTACCTGTAGTAAAAATTTCCAATTTTTTAAATTCTGAATCTCATTTTTTCCTTACTTCATTTTTGTTGCTAGATCTTCCAACACTATATTTAGAGATGATGGTGAAAGTGACCATCTTTATCTTGTTTCTAATCTTAGGGTACTTTTTTTTACTATTGACTATTGAATGAAAAATTATAATTTTCCATTGCAACTCCTGTGAGCAACTCCATGCTACCTATTCCCATCACACATTGTCAATAATCCTACAAATTCATGGTTTCCTTTTGTGAGTATGGCATTAACATTTTATCCTAGAGATACTAGATTCTGTCTAAGAGATAAAGGGCAATATCTAAGCCAACAAATAGCATAGATAATCCTAAACAAGCCAGATTATTCTATAAAATCCTAGCACTCTTTATAATACATTTTTCACTTAAAAAGTAACACCAGAAAGGAAAGCAAAACATTTTTTTTACAAAATTAATACAAATACTCAGCTTTCCTATTAAAAAGTGAAGCTTAATTAACCTTATTTCTATCCTAAGTTCCTCCCTAGATAAAGTGTCTTTACTATACTTTTTATAGTTTTCTTTCTGATCTTTGATATTTCTGTAAATTTATATATTTTTGAGTCTAAAGATTTTTTTCTTTTCCTTTTTCCCTCCCCCCATCATTAACTTGGCTCAGGTTTGTCAAACTTGTTTATCTTTTTAAGTACCAGGAATTGATTTTATTGATCTCTTATATTGCAATTTTAGATTTTTAAGTAGTTGATTTCTTCTCTTTTTTTTTTGAATTTCAAGTGACTTTGGTTGTTATGTGTCGTGTTTGTGTGCCTGTGTGTCTGTGTATGTCTCTGTGCGTCTCTGTGTGTTCTGTGTGTGTTTGTTTCTGTGGAGTTCAAAGGTTATTGACAGCTCTGTTTAGAAGTTAATCCTGTTGGTGCTCAGCTAACAATGTGGTGTGAGGTATAAATCCAGGCACCTCACATGTAGATCATTCTTTTCATGTTCTTAGCCTGTCACACTATATCTTCAGTCCCTTTATTTGTTGTTCTTTTTCTAGATCTTTTGGACGTAGGTTATTTTTCTGTTTCTTGATGTAAGATTCTATTTATCTCACCTACCTTTTCTACAACTTGCTTTTGTAACCCTTTTTTTAATTTGGCACAATGTAGGTCTATATTTGGAATTAAACCATAAAATTGATGCATGGAATTGTTAAATAAATAAACTGAAAATGGTTTCAGACATGAATTGTTCTGATATAACCAAACTGAAGCATATACTTACTGCTAGCAGGTCTTGAACCCTCAAAGAAGAAAAAGGTATTCAATGACATAAACTGTAATTTGGTGTCAGCAGGAAAGTATATTTGGAGAATTTTCTACTTTCTAATGTTCCATTGGGGCTCTATTAAAATAAACTTATTAATCCACTTCTGTTTTTTTATCACCCTCTGATATACCATGTCATCATTTTCACTTGATTCAACTATTGATGGAGAAGTTCTTTCTTCTTGAATTCACTGTTCCAATTTCTTGTGGATTTTGAGTTCTATCATGTAAGAAAGCCAGGACAAAGTCTCAACAGGGGCCTGGCAATAAACCTGCATGACAGCAGAAACTGAGAAGGCTGCAGTGAGTCTTCTGCACTATCTCAAGTTGCATATGATCTCTACAGTAAATGACTTGTGCCTCTGGGAAAGCTAATCCAGTACAACTAGATATATTGCAGCTGTATCTCTAACTTTATCTATTTGCAAATAGAAACAACCATGCATTCCCAGTGGTGCCTGTTTTGGTGACAATAGACATAGTCCCTGGAGACTTTCATTGCATTTCATGTGACTCATCCTCAAGTTTTTACTCTGTAATGATTTGTCTCTCTGTAAACTGGATTGTTTACTAATAAATTCTGTGCACTTGTTTTTAATAGTGGCAAAAGGAAGTTTTTTATTGTCATCTGGGGTCTGGTGTGCTATCTGTTTCTCCTTATACCAAGTAACAATTGCACTCGCCTCTTCATTATACTATATTTTTCATTTGCAATTTTTATGTGCCTATTTGAGAGCCCGACTCCTTAGTATTTCTAGAGAAGAGAAAAGACAGAATCTGCATCTCCTATGAAAGAGCTTTGCATAGATAACATTGATAGGATAGTCAGCATGGGAGAATATGGAATGGAAAATGTTGATGAGGACATTGAATTACCTGGATCCAGCCAAGTTCATAAATCTAGAATATTTCATCAGGCAAGGGTATATTTCATTATTGTATGAAACTTAATTGGAGTTTAGAAATGAATTAAATGTCTTAAATCCTTTTTTATTGTGGTATTTTATAAATAAGAAAAATATTTTTAGCAAATTATGGAACATTGTGCAAACCTCTAGCCATAACATTCTTAATTCCTGAATTATAGAAATTTGGATATGCAATTTTCTTTTTTATAGCATATTGGTGCCATAGAGTACAGTAATGCATAGTAGTAGGTGATCAATAAACATTTGCCAAGTCAAATTGTACTCATGTCTGTAATTTTAGTCTACTAGAGTACATATATGGCCTTAATTTAAGAACCAATTAAATTAAAGTAGCACATGCCAAATTTCAAAAAAAAAATGGGGGGGACAAAAACAGATTTAGAAAATAATTGGAATATCAAAAATGCACAGAAATCCAAATTCTAAATACAATTTAATCCGTATATATTCCACCGGTATTAATGAGTATCTCATTTTAAAAATCTGTTCACTAGATATCTGGAGTTATGAAGGTGTTTTAGTGGATTTAAATCTGAGTTATTAACATGTCTATAATCTTCTTTTTATTTTTTTGATCCCCAAACTATATCTACAGAGTTCATTGAATATTACATATCTTAGAACCTCAGAATAATTAAATTTTTACAACTACAGCAAAAGTTGTCATAGAAGTTATCTTTCAGTGAAAAGGTATTATTGCCATTACAGTTTTAGCAGTGTAAAATCCTGGAAATCATTGAACATACTGACCAAATGAAAAGATTTCTAGAACATTCTGAGTCGTTGCACTAGGAGTACTTTGTAAAATCCTGACTGGATAAAATTCTTAGATCATTACCATCCATAAACATCACACAGTCATATACTGATTGATATGATATCTTCCAATCATTCCTAAAGCTGTTTATAATTCTAACCCAGAGTCACAAGTGGGGCAGAAATAACTTGGAGGAGTTGGTCCTTCTAAGATTCTTTTTATGGGTATCTCTGGGAAAAGAGGGAGTTTTTAGTACTACTAGAGGTATTGCTATGGGCACTGAGGCATAAGAGCCAAGATACAGTGGAAGGAAAATAATGAAAAATGCTGATTAGGAGCTCAGAGAAAGGAATGGAACATTTGTGCTCAACAATAAAATGTAATGCTCTGTTAATCTATTTCTTGGCTGTCCTTACTCTGTAGGTTTTTAAAAATACACTTTTGTTCCTCATTTAGTTCCTTATGCTATATTTCCTCCTTTCTCATCACTTTCCCTATTTTGACACTGACTTTAATTGCGAATAGATTCAACTCTGCAAGGGGCTGAATATGAAATATAATGTCAGCATCAAGAGAATCAACACATTTCTCTGTACTAAATAAAAAATGCTAGATATGGATAGTGCATATTAGAACCATATACAGCAGAGCTTCAGAAATGTTCACTGTCCAAATTTATGAGCAGAGTTCCTGATTTTCTGGAATAGAGGAATCCATTGTGCTTTAAAAATCTAAGCTATATAGGGGCCTGGGAGATAGCATGGAGGTAAGGCATTTGCCTTTCATGCAAAAGGTCATCGGTTTGAATTCCGGTGCCCCATATGGTCCCCCGTGCCTGCCAGGAGCAATTTCTGAGCATGGAGCCAGGAGTAACCCCTGAGCACTGCCGGGTGTTACCCAAAAACAAAACAAAAAAATCTAAGCTACAGATTTCAATATAAATTAGTGTATCCAAAATTTACCAGAATAAGTAGATTTTCCTACATTGGTATAAGTAAGGATAAAAGGGACATTTTAAGTCTGGATGACTCAGTTAAAGACATACTTCTTCCAGGATCTAGTCATGTTTTAATTTTGCTTCTCATGTATACACTGATATCTGTGAAACATGATTTCTTTGTCAGTTTAATTTATCATATGAATTTTGTACAGTAGCTAATGTAAAGTTATGTTCTCTTCTAATCCAAGTTAGATACATTAAATGTTGTTAAGATTTAATTCTGATTTCTTAATTCTGTAAGGTAGCTATGTTTGATTCAATATAGTGGTACATTTTCTTCTTTTAATAAACAAACATATTGACACTTTAAACCAGTATGTTGGGGCTCAGAGGAATAGTAGTAGGCAGAACACTTGTTGTCAATGCCAGTTCATTCACTTTTACCATATGTCATCACATGAACCCTGCCAGGAGTGATACCTGAACCCAGAGTCTGAAGTATGGCCTGAGCACTTCTGGGTGTGGTCCTTAAATAAATCAACACAAAACAGTATGTTGGTATTAACACCTGTTATCTTCTTTTTCCCTCAAGATACCGGATTCAGCTACACACTTTGCAGTTTTAAAACACTTGGGTTTTCAAGCATCAGCTCGTTCTTTAGAATGGAATACTGCCAGTTATAGGTCAGATAGTGTTGATCTCACTGTGGATGAAAACCAGATCATTGGATGAAGTGGCACCTTTTTAAAGGGGGTGAAAAGCAAACTGCTGCTCATTGGATGTGAAGAAAGACTATATAGAAAGACTATATAGAGAGCAGGTTTGGGTGTCTAATCTGTAAAGCCTTGACTCTCCAAGGACACTAGCCTCCTCCTCAAACACAACCTTCTCTGAGGAAATGGAGAAATGAGCCCAGAAAGGGTGTTCATGTGGCCAAATGCCACGGGGTGTCATTGCTATCAGGTGGCACAGATTTAATCTTCAGAAGCAGAGCTGCTGATTTGATTTAGGAGAGCAGTTGTGAAGAGCAGAAGGAGCTGCTGGCACAAATGGTGGCCCTCTCGGCCAAGCATACTTTCCAACTGTCCTGGATTTAGGAGGAACGAAGAGAGAGCCGCAAGAGGAAAAGAGGGAGGGAGAGAGCATGGTAGCAGACCTATTGAAGAGTTGGGCTGTAGCTCACTCAAAGGAATTCCATTAAATGAACTCATCCGTCATCTTGCCTTTTATTGATGAGTGGCATTGCTTGGTGGCAAGTGACATAGCAGAACAAATAGCATCAGAGTTCTGGCTCCTGTTCTGCAGCGCACACAGACGCGCGGGCCCCCAAACAATGAGTCATTACTTATTACATCCATTATTAACTCAGCTCAGCCTCATTAGGCTTAGAAATTGAGGAGAGAGAGGAAAAAAAAGGAAGCTCAGTAACACCAAGTACCCGCACATTTAGGGGGAAGGGGGCTGCGTGAGAGAGACAGTGAACAAGTGAAGGGCAGTTAAAACCAGCAACTCAGCAATTGTGACATTTTCAAATCCTGAGGGTCACGGATAGTTGATTGTATGTTTCCTCTTTTTTGACATGATTGTGTTGAGGACTACAATTTAAAGTAGTGGGGCTGAAATTTGAAGTACATATGAAGTACATCATTAGCTAATGTCAGCCCTTCAAAATAAAGTTTATTAAGAGTGGTGCAGCCCCTTTATTAATGGAAGTGCATAGGTTTTCAATGTGCTGAAACTCATATGCATAATCACATTTTCTTGAAAGACTTCCAAAAGTACCCAAGAAAACTTGCTTTATAAAACTTGCTTTACGAAGTAGACTG
>PVKC010027674.1:0-15674 GCA_004027635.1 Crocidura indochinensis | reverse complement strand
CTGAGCATCACCAGGTGTGCCCCCCCCCCCAAAAAAAAAGAAAGCCCTAAGGACTCTATCAAAAAGCTTCTCGAAACAATAGACTCATATAGTAAGGTGGCAGGCTACAAAATTAACACACAGATATCAATGGCCTTTTTATACACCAATAATGATTGGGAAGAGAAGGAAGTCAGGAAGGCAATCCCATTCACAATAGTGCCACACAAACTCAAATATCTTGGAGTCAACTTGACCAAAGACGTGAAGGACCTATACAAAGAAAACTATAAAGCCCTACTCCAAGAAATAAGATAGGAGACACAGAAATGGAAACACATACCCTGCTCATGGATTGGCAGGATTAACATCATTAAATTGCAATACTCCTCAAAGCATTATGCAGATTAAATGTGATCCCCTTAAAAATGCCCATGACATTCTTCAAAGAAGTGGATCAAACACTTTTGAAGTTCATCTGGAGCAATAAACACCCTCGTATAGCCAAAGCACTCCTAGGAAAAAGAGTATGGGAGGCATTACTTTCCCCAACTTTAAACTGTACTACAAAGCAATAGTTATCAAAACAGCATGGTATTGGAATAAATACTGACCCTCAGATCAGTGGAATAGGCTTGAGTTCTCAGACATTTTCCCCCTGACATACGATTACCCAATTTTTGACAAAGGAGCAGGAAATTTTAAGTGGAGCAGGGAATACCTCCTCAACAAGTGGTTCTGGCAGAAGTGCTTAGCCACATGCAAAAAAGCGAACATAGACCCCCAGTTATCATCATCCACAAATGTAAAATTCAAATGGATTAAAGACCTTGATATCAGACCTGATACCATAAGGTATATAGAACAACACGTAGGTAAAACATTCTATGACATTGAGACTAAAGCTATCTTCAAGGAGGAAATTGCACTTTCCAAACAATTGGAAGCAGAAATAAATAGATGGAAATGCATTAAACTGAGAAGCTTCTGCACCTCAAAAGAAATAGTGCCCAGGATACAAGAGTCACCCACTGAGTGGGAGAAACTATTCACCCAACACGGATCAGACAAAGGGCTAATATCCAAAATATACAGGGTACTGACAGAACTTTACAAGAAAAGGACATCTAATCCCATCAAAAAATGAGGAGAAGGGGCCCCGGAGATAGCATGGAGGTAAGGTGTTTACCTTTCATGCAAAAGGTCATCGGTTCGAATTCCGGTGCCCCATATGGTCCCCCGTGCCTGCCAGGAGCAATTTCTGAGCATGGATCCAGAAGTAATCCCTGAGCACTGCCGGGTGTGGCCCAAAACCCCCCCAAAAATGAGGAGAAGCAATGAACAGACACTTTGATAAAAAAGAAATACAAATGGCCAAAAGGCACATGAAAAAATGCTCATCTCTAATCACCAGGGAGATGCAAATCAAAACAATGATGAGATACCACCTCACACCACAGAGATTTATGTACATCACAAAGAATGAGAATAATCAGTGTTGGCAGGGATGTGGAGAGAAAGGAACTCTTATCCACTGCTGTGGGAATGCCATCTAGTCCAACCTCTATTAAAAGCGATATGGAGATTCCTCTAAAATCTGGAAATTGAGCTCCCATTCGACCCTGCTATTTCACTAGGGATATACCCTAAGAACACAGAATTCAATTAAAAAACGCCTTCCTCACACCTAAATTTATTGCAGCACTATTCACAATAGCCAGACTCTGGAAACAACCAAGATGCCCTTCAACAGACGAAAGGCTAAAGAAACTGTGGTATATATACACAGTGGAATATTATGCAGCCATCAGGAGAGATGAAGTCATAAAATTTTCCTATACATGGATGTACATGGTACCTACCATGCTGAGTGAAATATGTCAGAGGGAGAGAGAGAGACGCAGAATGGACTCATCTTTGGTTTTTAAGGAAAATAAAAGTCATTTTTGCAACAATCCTCAGAGACAATTAGAGGAGGGCTGGAACTTACAGTTCACTTCTTGAAATTTACCACAAAGAGTGATAAGTTCAGTTATAGAAATAACTACACAGAGAACTACCATAATTATGTGAATGAATGAGGGAACTGGAAAGCCTGTGTGGAGTACAGGTGGGGGTGGGGTGGGATGGAGGGAGATTTGGGACATTGGTGGTGGAAATGTTGCACTGGTGAAGGGGTGTGTTCTTTACATGACCGAAACCTAATCACAATCATATATGTAATCAAGATGTTTAAATAAAGTAAAAAAATAAAAAACTTGGTGATTTAAAAAAATTAATAACACTAAAAGATATGGATATTGAGCTCCCTTATGATTCAGCATTACTACTCCTAGGGGTATATCCTATGACTGCAAAACCACAATAGAATAATTCCCTCTGCACTCCTATGTTCATAGGTGTACTATGTACAATAGCCAGAATATGAAAACAACCCAGATGTTCAACAACAGATGAATGGCTGAAGAAACTGTAGTACATCTATACAATGGAATTCTATTTAGATGTGAGAGAAAAATGAAGCCCCAAAATTTGCTTATATATGTATGGATTTGGAGACTATTATGTTGAGTGAAATAAGTCATAGGGAGAGAGATAAGCATAGATAGTCCCACTCATCTGTGGGATTTAAGAAAGATAAAAGAGAGTATAATAACATAACATCCAGAGACAACAGAGATGAGGGCTGGAAGAACCAGCCCATGACAAAAGCTTATCACAAGGAGTGGTTAAGTACAGTTAGAGAAATAACTCTACTAACAGCTACCATGACAACAATAGAGAAATACAATGCCTTTCTTGAAGACAGACAGGGGATAAGGGAAGGAAGAAATTGGGAGACAATGGTGGCGGGAAGGTTGAATGATGAATTGGGTATGTATTAATGGCTGAAACCCAATTACAAACATGTTTGTCACCATGGTGCTATAATAAATTATTTAATAAAAAATTAATGAATTGGAAACCGAAAATAATTCCCCCAAAAGGGAACCCACAGAACTTCTTTCTTCCTTTTATTAGTCATAGCATCTCAGTCATTGTTGTTAATTTCGAGATTCAGGTTTTAAACTACAAGATAATCTTTCATCTCCTGTTTCATAGAATTTTTCACACAATCTCAATCTCAAAATTATACACCAAGGTCTTCACAATGTCTTGAATCCACAATGTCTTGAATTCACAATGTCTTGAAGCCTTGTTTGTTTGTTTGTTTGTTTTTTTCTTTTCCCAGTCTGTTATTTTCCCATTTCTTGCCTTGTCTTTTGCAAAGTAGGTTCTTGCTTCTCTCTTCTGTATCCTGCCCAGCACATTCCCTTGTGGTGATTAGCCTTTCTGAAGCCCAGCTAGAGAAATTGATTCACTTTACTGCAGTTCTGCATAATTTCTGTTGTCAGTGAAATCTCATCTTTGAGGTAAGATATAAAAGATGAGAGATTATTCTTTGGATAAACTGAAGAGGTACACCTAAAGCTCCGAGCACATTGTTTACTGATAAAAAAGAGCTGAATAAATATTTCATAATTTATTATAATTCAGCACTCTTCTTTATGTGGGGTAAGCTTACACTTCTAGTTTACATATTCAAAGGTCCTTCAATTGTACTCTCTCTTTTAACAGGACAAATAACATGCACCACCTTTCTTAAGGTCTCCTTACAAATTGTTTTCTTTTCCTGCCATGCCATCTTTTGCCTTTCAGATAATTTCTGCTGAAGAACCTTCATGAAGACTTCTTGATTCAAGATTTTCTTAGCCCAAGTTTATAGAATTGTTTCTTACTCTAAATAACCTTGCATAGAACTGCTGGATAATTAGCTATGTATACTTGGTGGTTATCTAAGAGGATGTAGCTCTACTTTTTCTGATTACAAAATCTCTAGAGGGAGAACTTGCATCTAATTTATTCCATACATTATTTTGTAGAAATTTGCCATTTTCCAACAGGTTATTGCAGTAAGCTGCAACCCCGCCTGCTGCAAGGCTGCTGCAAGACTGCGGAAGCCCAAGGCTGCCAGAGTCGTGCTGTAAGGCACACAGGGGCCTGTGAGGCCTGTGGGACCTTGTGCCCACCAGGGAAGCCAACATGTAGCGCCCACCTACCAGGAACTGAGAGAGAGCAGAGAGAGGAATCAAAACCAAGTATACTTTCTCTTCCTTCTGGAATCTGAGTCCTGCTGCCACTGCCAGGGGTTTTCTGAGAGAAAGGAAGAAAGAGAGAAATTACCCTCCCAGAGGTGGCCAGCGGAAGCCAGGTTAAAGAAATAATATCTCCAGTTTTTCACCCATCCTCCGAGTCTGTCCGTCGGTAGGGACAGAATAAATTATTTTATATTATTTGTTATTTTTGTTTGAAAGAGTCAGAATTTAAAAAATTTGTTGAGTGGAATGATCAAAAAATAATTTAGTAAAAGAAAGTTTGTGAAAATTGTTCTATCTCAAAAGGGAATTGCTAACGTCCTGGAGGAGTTACTTGGAGACCCCATTTCCTAAATTATTTTCTTCATCCCTTTTCTTCATTCCTTGGCATGGTTGTCATCTGAATGGCTGAAGCTACCTTACCTGCCTCATGCTCTTAGCACAGCCTGTGGGGAGAGGAATGAAAAGCAAAGGCAGGAAATTTCCTGGTATTGAAGCATCATGTAAAGTACACTGCAAATTTCCACTTATTCAGGAGCTTCCATGGGGGCGGGGGATACACATAGTCCTCCGATGAACAGAATATGTTTGTGACACGACTCTACATTTCCACATGTTCAGCACCTTTCTACTTCTAAAAAGACTTGGGGAATGAAGACTAAGGAAGGGTCAATTAGCCATCTCTGCCACACTTCATGAAATCATTTACTGTGTTTTCTTCTTGACCTTCACTATCTTTTTATAACAAGGTTACTTAGATATTGACCTATTCCGTATTGCCAAATACTTACACAGCTTAGTTCATATGTAGAAAGCACTAATTTTTAAATTCTGACTTTTTTAAACAGAAATTTTTCAAAATGTACTGCATTATTCAATTAAATTCTAGAACCCATTGAAACCATTTCTTGAATGCTCGGAGTCATCTTTATAAATCTAATTATTTTTCTGAGCTGAAACAGAGAGATGTCCTTGGACATGATGGTACAGGTTCCCCTTTAGAAACCTTTCCTGCTCTATTGTGATGTAATAAAACGATGCCCTTGGATACTCACTGAGCTTTTATTTATCCTTTTACTCAGTGTTTCCTGCTCTCCTCCTGTTATTAAGCAATACTTCTACCTCTTCCCTTGCTCTTAGACTTTTGTCTTATTTACTTATTTTTATTTTGTTTTGGGCCCCCACCAGGTGCTGCTCAGGGCTTGCCGCATTCAGGAGTTACTCATGTCAGTGTTCAGTAGCCATCTGGGATGCTGGGGATTGAATCCTGGTTAACTGCAGACAAGGCAAACATCCTTCCACACTGTCCTATGGCTCCAGCTCCCTTCTTAGATTCACTTATGCCAGTGAAGTTGGCAAAGAACCTCTTGTCCCTATTTGTTGTTGCTGTTTATATTTTATGTGTTAAAAACCAAACAGAACTGAGGTGGCTGGCACCATTCTAAGAGTTTTATGTATTTCCATCTCATCCTGTAACACTATACAGCACATATTCTTTTCCCTGTCTTGTGGGGGCCCCAGCTGCATGCCTTGAGTGAAAGTGACTTCTTTTTTAGATGGATTCTAAAAGACAGTCAAAAGCTTTCCCATAGAAAGAGAATTTTGGGGTTTTTCTAAAGCAACATCTTTCTCTGTCGCAAGCAGATTGAGTCCAAAGCCCCACTGGCACCAGTGAAGTAGGCAAAAAGGCAGCAAATGAGTAGTTTGAGCAGTGATATCAGAAGCAGTCAGAGTTTATTCCCTGCCTTCCAGTAGGTGAGTTACAAAGTAGGTGGGTGTAAAGGGAAAAACCAGGGACTTCTTCTACACTTCGCATTTCTCTTGTGACCATTTGTCGCCTTTTGGATGATTCAATTTGGAATGCATGTGAGGCTGCTGTTCTACTTCCTGACTGTGTGGCATCAGAGTGAAAATTTGAAGAAAGGAGAAAACATTTAGAGAACATAACCAGTGTTTACCTCTGCTTCTTACCGTAATATAGCAGTTATTTTCAAACATGATTGATTAAAATAAAATTCTTGTTATAGAGAGATCAATCTCAGTGGAAAATTGGCACTGCAGAGGGAAATATGCTTTTGAAGAAGGAATGTCCAATATCTGCATAGTGTCTTGGAACTAAATGTGGTAGAGGGAGAGGATATTCTCTGGGAACAATGCCAACGCCAAGAAATGAGTCAACTCTCTGCATGTCTCTAGTAGAGGAGGCACTGTCAAAGATGGTTGGATCTGCCACAAAACTGATATTTTCAAATACTGGTCTTTTGATAGTTTTATTGGCATATTCTGTTGACTAGCATCAATTTGAAGTATTTCTTGGCATTTACTTATTTTATTTTCTGCTTCAGAAATAACCCAGAGTTCTTTCTAGTGGATGTAATGAACACTAATTGAAAAGTAAAAAAGTATCTCCTCTTAGTTATTGTAGTGAATTGCCACATTATAAAGTCAACCACATATTTCTGAGGCCTGCACTTTGGTTTATATAATACAAGGAAGATAGGAGAGTTTTCTATGAAATCCTATGCTTCAAGCATTTTGCACTCCAGCACCTCATTAGCCTGTCAAAATGAGTAGTTGCATTCATTTTTTATATAATAACACATATAATTACAAGTTATAAAACTTGGACTGAAGCATATAAAGGAAATAAACTAGCCTCTATTGCATCAGAATGAGTATGAAGGGCATTGTGGCCTAGCAGTGAGAATTTCTTTTTATTTCTAGAACCTGTTATTGGCAGACATAAATTTTTCTACTTTGAATTGCTAGACAATCTTCTATCTCTTCCTGCTCTCCATATCATTTAGCTCTGAGAACACAAGTATTCCTTGGTGAGCAGACTTGCTTGGGGTTAAAAACAAATATATCAAGTCCAGGGATGATGTTCAGCCTTAGAGCATATGCCTTGCATGTGTGATGCTTGAGATTTAATTCCCGGTACTGCCAAAAAAAAAAAAAGTATATTGAAATTATTTGTTGGCCTGCTGACAAATTGTCCCTTAGTTATACAGAGCTCTTGAATAAATTTAAGAAAAATGAATGAAGTACTGTTTTTAAGGCTTCTAGATTTGAGTATTTAAGCTACCTTTGAGATTATAACTCCTCTAAATGGGTATAGGAAGAGGGTGTCCAAGATCAAAGCTCAGAAATTCCCAGAAGTTTTAAACTGATTTCATTTTGCTTTTTTGAATTTGCAGTAGAGCAATGTCTTGTAAAATCTTAAGCACTTTATTTTGTAACGTTGATCTTGTAGATAAAATCATTGTCTGTCTCATCTGCTTATTGGTAGCCAGTTTCCTAGCTGAGGATACAGTCATACTTTTGGGCACATTTCTTTGTGTGAGTAAAACCCAGATTCACCGGTTGCTTTGTTGTCTGATTTTGGGCCCTCAGATGAGTTATATAGTTATTCATAATTGAATTTTAGATATAAAATATTTCAGCTCCACTCCCACCACCCCTGTTAGCCTCCCTCCACCCATGTTTTCAAATTTCCCATACCTTCTCCCTGCTCCAGTCTGTCATCTTAACAGGTACCTTTTAAAGTTTGATTGTTAAGGCCTGGGTCTCATAATTTCAGTATTGTTGACTCTGTGGTTTGGATATTTAGTTCTGTTCTTCCTTAACATCACCAATATACCCAGATCTCCTTGACCTCTGTCCCCATTATTTCCCATATGCCTTTCTCCACTTACGCTCTAAGTTTTTTCTTTTCACTAGACTCTGGAGCTAAGAGTATTCTTGGCAACCCCTTTTTAAACCATTGCATTTCTTCATGTAATTATTCTAAATACCTGTGCGTACTCTTCTGGCTACATTTAATATGATATCTTCTCGTTCCATTTATGTTGCAGTTATTAATGCTTGCATCATTTTTTAGAACTATACAGTATTCCATTGGACAAATGTTCCACATCTTCTTGATCTACTACATCTGTTGTAGAACCTCAAGGTTATTCCAACTCTTATTGAATGCTCTTATTGAGCACTCTGTATTGAGTGCTGCGATGAATAGTGGCATGCATATGTCCTTTTGAATGAGTGCTTTTCTGTCCTGGGTTTACATTCCCTACAACTGACTAAAAATTTTAACATCATAGGCTCTGTGTGTGTGTGCGTGTGCATGTGTGTATGTGTGTGGTGTCAGTTATCATGATACAATTTATCTCATTTTGTGGGGTTCATTTTGGGAGGGGTTGCTTCTGTCACATTCAAAATAGGTTGCTTCCTATTTTGCCTAGGAATTCTCCTGAGTCTCTCTTTATTATGTAGAGTAGTCTCCACGCAGCCCAAAATTTCATTGGTTGATATCTGGGCTCTGGGAACTTTATTTGTACTTCAAGGACCTCTCCTAATGTCTTCCAGAAAAAGAGCTCTCTTTCTGGGAAGAATTACATTTTCAGCTGTCAGCTGGTAAGCTATTAAAAACTTCGTAACTATCTTATTATGGCTAATAGCTCAGTAACTTTATTAATTGCTTGCCTTCTTACATTGCTCTCCCTTTCTACTTCTTTCCAGTTTCTAAAGTTCATTATTCTTTTCTTCTACTTGTTTCTGTTTTTTCCCTTTGTATTTCTTTACTTTTCCCTCTGTCCCAGCTTAACATCTGATCGATGCTAGAGGGTTGTCCTGGTGTTGAGTTAGGTTAGGTAAATAGGACGAACCCTAGTATTCACAGAGTCTGAGAGAGAGGGGAGAGGTGGTTATCAGCAAAGATCCAACTCTGCAGAGACAGTTGAGAGGGAGGAAAAGTCTCAATGTTACTTACTACACAGTCATTTCTAGTTTCATGCTAACTTGAATTGCTTTGATAGCAATGCCATTAATGGAAAGAATTAGAGAAGGAGAGGTTGAAGCCAAAATAATAATTTGATTTTCAGCACAATAGATTTGTATATACCTGCAAGATTCCAGAGAAGAAAATTTATGGGGCATTTAAGAAAAGAAGTTAAAGCTGGAAAATAATTTAGCAGCCACTAGCACATGCTTGAATGAAATTCCTGAGGGGTGGGGGAGATAGAGGAAGAGGATAGAGAAACAGAGAGAGAGGAATAAAAAGGTAAAAAGTAAGATGCAATTTTAAATAATATCCACATTTTACAGTAGCCATAAACAAAGTCACAAAAGAATAAAAAATAACCGGCAACAAAATTACAGAAAAACTAACCTAGTCTGTTTCCAATATGAATAAACTTGAAACCATCTAGGAAAGAACATAGATACTGCAAGAATAAATGATAAAGTAGGAGAAGAATGGAGTAATGGAATGGAGACACAGCATATATTTTGCACGCAAGATTTCTGAGTTCCATTCTTGCTATGGCAAGGTTCCTCAGGCCCCAGTGAGGGTAATCCCCAAAGACCAAATAGGAAGTAGTGTCAGAGCCCCAACACCAAACAAACAAAAAAGTCAAACCATACAATAATAGGATCATACATCAGAAAAGGGAGAATCTTTCTAAGAAAGGGAGGATGCAATGCAGCCTTAAGTTCACTGAAGATCGAAAAGGAACTAGGGGGTGGGTCTTAGTGTTCTTAATCTGTTGGTGTTGGTATAAAACATTCTCTTTTATCTTAATGATGAGGGAAGATAGATGTATCTATTCCATTTGCCTTGTATTATTTGCCTACTTAATTTTTGGGGTCACACTTGGTGATGCTCAAGTAACTGCTGACTCTGCACTCAGAAATCACTCCTACTGCGACTCTGGAGACCACATGGGATGTCAGGAATAGAACCCTGACTGGCTGCTCGCAAGGCAAATACCCTACCCACTCTACTACTACTCTGGCCCATATTGTATTTATTTATTTATTTATTTATTTTGGTTTTTGGGCCACACCCAGTGATGCTCAGGGGTTACTCCTGGCTATGCACTTAGAAATCGCTCCTAGCTTGGGGGACCATATGGGATGGCAGGGGATCGAACTGTGATCTATCCTGGGTCAGCCATGTGCAAGGTGAATGCCCTACTGCTATGTCATTGTTCTGTTGTGCTCTGGTGTTACTCCTAACTCTGCATTCAGAAATAATTTTTTGCAAGCCTGGAGGACCAAATGGGATACTGGGGATCGAACCTGGGTTTGCATTGTATAAAACAAATGCCCCTCTTTTTCTGCTATCACTGTGGCCTCAACACATTTTTATATCTCTGAAGTCCCTGCTGAATCTTTATCATTTTGGTTTTTTTGTTGTTGTTGTTGTTGTTTGTTTTGTTTTGTTTTGGTCATACCCTGTGACGGTCAGAGGTTACTCCTGGCTATGCACTCAGAAATCGCCCCTAGCTTGGAACACTTGGGATGCAGGGGGCAAGGCAGACAGGCGCTTTACCACTTGCACCACTGCTCTGGCCCCATTCTTTTTTTTTTGTTTGTTTTTTTTGGGGGGGTACAACTGGCAGTGCTCAGAGGTAACTCCTGTCTCTTTGCTCAGGGATCATTCCTTGGAAGATCATTCCTTGGGGATTCAACCAGAGTTGATTGTGTGCAAGGCAAGTGCTCTACCTGTGCTATTGCTCTGGCCCCTTGAATCTTTATCTTGATGGAGTCCCACTAGTTCAAATGAGTTACTGAATTTGACCATATTATGTTTTTTAAATTTTATTCCTAGTTAGCACTTGTGTATTTAGAAAAATGAAGGGTTTCCGAATAATATTCAACTTGCAATGCCCTGTGTTCTATGAATTTCTTTTGTTTACTTTTATGCATAGAGCAAAGTCAGTAGATATTAATATGTCATCAGAACAGCCAATTTCATGGGCATTACTGTGTGTTTTGTTCCTGTGGCTGGGATGGAGAGATAAAACCTGCAAACACAATAGAAGAGACAAGACAAAGGCAATACTGAAGAATGTTTTTCAGTTAACAGAATTTCTGCTTAGGATTTCTGCAAGCATAGCCAATGAACAGTAGAGTTTTTTAGTTTTCCAGTCCTATAAGGACACCAGAAATTAAGCAAATTAGATAAATAAAGATAACCAGAAGTTGTCATAAGTGATACATTTCTTGGGGTTTGACATCTCACACACAAAAGAAATTTTATTTTGCTATTTTATATAAAATATGTGATTGGTTTTATGGTTTTTTTTAGTTTATTACTTTTATAAGGTTCATTGCAATAAATTTTTTTTATAAAGATTATATTTTTTACAAGGAGAACAAGAAGATAAAATTGCAGTGGGCCTTGAATAATTCTTCTCATGCAAAACTATTTTTTATATGAGTTTGTGTAAAACTTTGTGATCACAAAGCCAATGAGTCTAAAGATTTAATGCGTATTTCATTCTTTTAAGGGAAGCATATATTTCTTTTTAAAATACATATATTTCCTTCATCTTGTCCTTTTACTCAGACAGCCTTAGTTCTATTATCGTTGACCACTGCTTTTCTTTTAATTCTGTTCTGCCTCTTTATCAATATCATAACCTTCTATTACCTATCACTAATCTACATAGCTGAATTAAAAAAAAATAGCATTTCATGTTATTTAATTACCTTGAGCTTTTTCCAATATATTGTAAATGGCAAACTTTCTTTTTATATTCTTTATATTCTAATAGTATTCCATTATATACATGTAGCATATATATGCTAATACATATACATAGATTTTATATGCTTATATTGCTCTTTTTTTTCACCACACCCAGCACTCAAAACATAAGATATAAATTTCAGAATTTTGAAATGTCCCTGTCAATTTGGCAGGTGGTCAGGAACATGGAACACTGTTGGAGGGAAGTTGACATTGGGGGTGGGATTGGTGTTGGATACTGTTTGTCTAAAACTTAACCATCAATAACTTTGTCAATTATGGTTTTTTAATCAAGTAAAAATATGTTTTTTGGGACCACACCCAATGATGCTCAGGAGTTACTCCTGGCTATGCACTCAGAAATCGCTCCTGGCTTGAGGGACCATATGGGACGCCACCAGGGATCGAATCAGGTCCATCCTGGATCCTGCAAGGCAAACTCCCTACCACTGTGCTATTGCTCCAGCCTCAAGTAAAATATTTTGTATAAGTTTAAAGTATTTATAGCACAAAACCATACTGTGTAACCACACTTAAATTTTATTATTTATATTATCATATATGTGATATCTCATATAGCTATATGGTACTTTATCATATAAGATAATATGTGACACAGCAAATCTTTATACATAGTTTTATCTCTTTTATAAACAATCTTATGTTTTAATAAAGTAAATAGTAAATAATAATTGATTCTTCCTTTAATTTAGATTAATTTGTTTGCTTTTCTGTTTTTGGGTTTTTTTTGTTTGTTTCAGGGGTTGCTCCTGGCTCTATGCTCAGAAATCGCTCCTGGCAGGCTCAGGGGATCATAATGGATGCTGGGATTCAAACAACCGATCTTCTGCATGCAAGGCAAATGCTTTACCTCCATGCTATCTCTCCTGCCCCCTAATTTATAATTTTTAATACAAATCTCTAGACTATAAACTTTTTAATAAATTATAATGTTAAATATAATATATAATAAAGTATACAGACATTATTAACACACTAGTTAAGTTTTGGCCAATGAGTACACTTTGGTTTGGTTAAAACCAAACTTATATCAACATACAGAATATCACTATCATTGAAGAAAATTCTCTGGGGACTCTCCTCTGTCAAATTCCTCTATCCAAAAGGAAAAAAATAGCTTCTGAATTTTTCACCTTAAGTTTATTTTCCTATTCTAGAATGTTATACACAGGATACAATATGTCATCTTTCTGTCTGGCCCTTTTTTCCACATAGCACAGAGCTTTTATCTATTCAAGTTCTTGCATTTGTAGGAGTTCACTTTTTAAAAAATCCCGAGTAGTCTTTCATCATGTAAATAAAATTGTTAGATTTCTACTTTAAAGAATGCCCACATTCTTTCCCAAAATGTTTATATCATTTAACATTTAAACACTGTAAGATTTTTAGTTGATTCATGTACTTAATTATCAGCATTTAGTGTTTTTCTGTCATTTTAATTTCAGTGGGTATAAGAACTGCAGAAATTAGTAGCGAATCCTTATTTGTTTTTGTTTTTTGGGGCCACACCTGACAATGTTCAGGGATTATTTCTGATTATGTGCTCAGGAGTTACTCCTGGTGGTACTCAGGGGACCATTTGGGACGCAAGGGATAGGAGCTGGGTTGGCTGCTCCAAGCCCTACCCACTGTCCTATTACTCCAGCCCTGCAAATCTTTCTCTCTCTGCTTGTTTATATTATTATTATTATTATTATTATTATTATTATTATTATTATTAATTGCAAGAGGATACGCTGGAAGCACCACTTACTGCCTGGTCTTAAGTTCATCATGGAGACTGAGGAGTAATACATTTTTAATTCAGAGGTATTTTTGATGACGAATTCCTGCTCCGGGAGCACCCTGACTTGATCTTGTATGCTTCCATTTTTTTCTTTAGTTCTACCACCAGATTTTGTAGAGATAATTCAGTTTGTTTTCAAACCTTTGCTTTTTTGTTTGTTTGTTTTGGCATGCTTGAAGAAAATACATGGGGTATGTCTGAGACATTTCCCCCCTGGTACTTTTCCCTGCATGATTTGCCCTTCATGTATGCTCTGTTAAAAGAACATGCGGGGCTCCTTTTCATGCATTTCCTCCAAGACGTCCCCAAAGGCTAGAAGGAATGAGAATTGAATATGTTGAAGTGTGCTAAGTAGGGCACGAGGCAGAAATTATTTCTTCCTCACCCATTGCTTTTTGCTGACAAATGTGTTCCTTATTCCTGACTGGCAGGGCTGGTGGCAGAAAAACAAACACACAAGGACTGTCCAAAGTGTAGAAGTAGAACTTTCCCAGGAGTCTCAAGTGAGCTCTAAACTGGCCATTGGTTCTATAGAGTACCTCTCTTTCACACACACAGGAAACTTTTAAGTTGACAGAGACAGAGCATTAGTAGACTCATCAACATTTAATGGTTGCATTGAGAACAGAAGATAGTTCAAGTAGCCAATTAGGAGGCATTTCTAAATGTAGCCTAATCCTGACAGCTTCTTTCCTATTCTATTCTTTATTGGGCTCAGTTAGCTCTCCTCTTTACTATTTCCCACTCTTTCCTGAAGGTCTTTCCTGCTGTTTGTGCTCAGAATTTACTCATGTCTCTGCACTCAGGTCTTGGATGACCTTAATGGGTGCTGGGGATCAAACTTGGGTCTTCTTCATGCAAGCTCTATCTGCAGTACTATTACTCCTACTCCAGATAGTTTGGTTTTGTTTATAAAGAAGAATTTCCTTAAAAGTTTTATTTTTTAAAGATTTTTAAAAAATATTAGGCCTTCTTAGCTCCATGTTCTTAATTCTAGAGTATATGCCCAGTATATGCTCCTAGGTTACCTACTTTTTAAGGCTACTGACTGAGACTTTGTTTAAAATGTGGTTAAATATTCTTTCTTTATTATATGTAGTCATTTTAGTGTCATAAAATTTTCCATGTTAAGTCATTATCCTTGATTGCCCTTTTGTTTTGTCTTAAATTTTGGTCAAGATGTTTTTGAGAGAAAGATTGAGTTCTGTATATATTTTTATATGATAGCTAATTTTATCTTTGCCTGGCTTCATACTATCATTTCTTCTACTTAATAGTTACTGAAAAAACTTGAATTGGTTTTTATTGTGCTCACAATTATAAAAATAAATCTTGAAATTATTTAAAAGATCTCTGATTAATAGAATCAGTAAATTATTACCACTTTATGGATATATGGAGAAATGGCATTTCACGGCTGGCTAAAGAGTAAGTCAAGATTTAAGATTAGGCCTCAGGAATATTTAATAACAGTCATGTTCTTGTAGAGTGGAAATAGTAATACTAGTATCAAAGATAAGAAGGACAAAAATCTGCTATGCAAATAGCACAAGTGCTTGATAGTCTAAGTGAAATATATCAGGGCCAGAGAGATAACAGAGAAGATAGAGTTCTTGGTGTCTGGACATTCAAACACTGGTACTATATATGGTCCCTTGAGCACAACTAGGAATGGTCACTAAACTCAAAACCAGGAGTAAGTCTTGAGCACAGACATGTACCTCCCCCAATAAAATATTCCAACGAGTGGTAGAGACAGAAAATAAAAATATAGTCATTGACTATGTTATGAAATAAATGGTATCTTTGACAAATAAGGTGACATTGTAAGGGAGGTTTTCATTAAGGACAGAGCATTTATTTATGCAAAGATTTGAAGATTGTGAGTGTGAAAATCTAAGTAAGACTAATATGAGCAGAGAGGTATATGGTGAATACATTTAGGAGCAGAAAGAAGATGAGTGAGGCTGACATGAGTAAGAGAAGGGCAGGAAGGACCAGACCTGACAGAATCTTCTCTACTGTTGAAAGGTCTTTGAAATTTATCCTCCGTGAATTATAAATACTGTTGGAGAAGTGAGATGATTTGACATAGATCACATGATGCTTGGCTAAAAATAAACTGGAGATTGAGGAAGAAATGGAAATATGGGTATTACGTGGGCACCAGTAGAGCTTTCTCCATGGATGGAAGGAACAAGAATTTTGGACTTTATAG
>PVKC010027673.1:0-15677 GCA_004027635.1 Crocidura indochinensis | reverse complement strand
TATATTATAGATTCCATATATTCCTAGAAACATGAAACATTAGTGGCTTACTTCATTTTGCAGTAATAACCACCGCCTTTATAGAGTAAGTCCTATCTTTTTTTTTTCTTGGTTTTTGGACCACACCCGGCGGTGCTCAGGGTGTACTCCTGGCTGTCTGCTCAGAAATAGCTCCTGGCAGGCACGGGGGACCATATGGAACACCGGGATTCGAACCAACTACCTTTGGTCCTGGATCGGCTGCTTGCAAGGCAAACGCCGCTGTGCTATCTCTCCAGGCCCCGAGTAATTCCTATCTTGAGGACAAATATCATTCTGAGGGGCAACAGTAATCACTAACCTTCTCTCAACTATCCCTTATGTTGACACCAGCCTCAAGAATGAATCTGGGAAGGCTTCTCCATTGACAAAGTCACTCTAACCCACCTTCCATTTTATCTTACCTTTTATTGTAGCAGCACTTGCAGGAGTCCATTTGCTTTTCTTACATGAAACAGGCTCAAATAATGCATCAGGCTTAAACTCAGAGCAGAGAAAATTCCCTTCCACCCCTACTATACCATTAAAGATATCCTAGGGCGCTCTATTTTTAATTGCTACACTATCTTCCCAGTTCTATTTCCCCAAAACTTATTAGGAGAGCCAGATATTATATGCAGAGTTTAATATGTGGTGTTTTCTATTTGCATATAATATCCTACAATCAATTCCTAATAAACTAGGAGGAGTATTAGCCCTAGTTCTATCAATCCTAATCCTAGCAGTTATTCCTCTCCTACACACAGCTAAACTATGAAGCATATTTCAGCCACTAAACCAATGCATATTCTGAATTCTAGTCACAGACCTATTCACACTAACATGAATTGGGGGCCAACCAGTTGAACACCCCTTTATTGTGATTGGCCAATTAATCTGTGTGCTATATTTTCTTATAATTCTCCTTATTATGCTTGTAACAAACATAACCAAAAATCATCTTGCAGGGGTCTCAAACTTGCAGCCCTTGGACCACAAATGGTCCTCCATACAACATTTTGTGGCCCTGCCCTAGAAGAATCTTTGTTTGTTTTGTTTTGTTTTAGTTGTTTGGGTCACACCTCCCAATGTTCAAGGCTTACTACTGACTTTGCCTCCTGCAGCCTGCAGGTAAATTGAGTTTGAGACCCCTGTAAAAAGTGAAGAAAAGAGCCTTTGTATTGTAACAAATACACTGGTCTGGTAAACCAGAAATGGGGAAACACATTCCCCTAAGACATCAAGGAAGAAGCAATCACCCCACCATCAGCACCCAAAGCTGATATTCTTTTAAACTATTCCTTGTAAAAAAAAAAAAAAGATCCATGCTTATTTAGAGTTAACATTTTAATTGTATTAGTAACAAATTTATATAATATCTTATATATAAATTCATTTAATTTATTCGTGGACATATACATAGTAAAATACACTCCCTATAACCTATACATAAATATACATTAGACCATTTTGCATGTCTGTGTATATATATATTTATATTTTTTTATTTATTTATTTTTTGATTTAGGAGTTATTCCTGGCTCTGTGCTCAGAAATCGTTCCTGGCAAGCTCAAGGGACCATTTGGGATACCGGAGGTCAAACCCAGGTTTGTCCTGGGTCAGCTGAGTCCTAGGCAAAGCCATACTGCTGTGCTATTGCTTTGGCCCTGTTGTATGTAGATATTGAAAGATAAATATTTGTCCTGTGTTTTATGATCATGTCTATCACAAAGCAATTGTCAGAGATCACTCTGAAGAAAGCAGTTTTAAGAAGCATTAAATCTTTGCTTTAAAAAAAGGAAGGCCTAAGTTATTCCTGAGTGCAGAACTTGGGGTAACCCCTGAGCACCACTGGGTGTGGTCCAACACCCCACCACCACCACCACCACCACCAAAGAAAAGAAAGATCTGTCAGGGAAATCAATTAGCAAGTAAGATTCTCTGGTGATGGGAGGTGAGTAAAGACCAAACAACTTTCCTTCTTACACTTCAGGATAGGAATAGATTGAGATTGCTTCTCTGCTTGCAAATCCTCTTCCTTCCTTCCTTCCTTCCTTCCTTCCTTCCTTCCTTCCTTCCTTCCTTCCTTCCTTCCTTCCTTCCTTCCTTCCTTCCTTCCTTCCTTCCTTCCTTCCTTCCTTCCTTCCTTCCTTCCTTCCTTCCTTCCTTCCTGAAGATTGTCTAGATTTAGTGGTTGCTCTTCAGGTGTTTTCTTCCTCCTAAAGCCCCTGTTGATTGCTACATATTACTAGCTCAAGCTGCAACCAAATAAACCATATATATAGCAGTCCCAGCAGCAAAACAATTGCTTGTATCCCAAAGGACATGTGGCTTCAAGACTGGAATGAGTTTCATTTGCATTTCTGTTGACAACCCATTTTAAGTACCCATGAAAAAGCTTTTGGTGGTAGTGTTCTGGTCAAAGGTTTGCTTTGTCCACATAAATACATCCTTACTTGTGACTTAAAGTCCACATATGCAACAGAAAAACCTGCTAGCTCAGCTCTTCCTTTTTTCTCCTTTCCTATTGCTTCCCTGGAAACCATTGGACAGAATGGAGAGGGATCTCACAAGTCTCACTCTTGAGAAACTTGCTTGCCATTCACTGCACATACTTAACACTTGTCTTCGCATCTTTATTTTAACCTTTCTGTCTTCAGACTATGGCTGTATGGTCATAAATGGGATAAAGGCAAATGAAAAAAGACAATGGGCATTGCTTTTGCCTAAAATCTTATTAGGGAACTGGCTAGTTATGGGGAAAGGTAGTGGTTGAGAGCCTGTCTTTTGGAGCTAGATAGTCCTGTCCTTTGTTGTTTGTGAAAGCACAGGCCCTTTGCAGAACCTGAGGGGAATAGGAGTGCAGAATTCAGAGCACAGGTTCTGTAGTCTTGGTCAAGATACTTAACCTCTCACACCTTGAGAATTAAGTATAGTAATCTTCTGCCCCAGGGTAGTGTGGAGAATGAAATGAGTACTACTAAAAGCATGCAGAACTGTAAGTGGTCTTTTGTAACAACAGGTGATTGTTCTCTTCTGAGTCTTTTAATCATTATTTGCCTCAGGCTTTCTTCTAGTCTTTGTTGAAGTATCACTTCCTTAGGGAAACTCCCCTACTTACTAGGCAACTGGTTCCCAAGAAATCTGTTTTCCTTTTGCAATTATTTGTTGATGAATAGAAAGAAGCAAGCAGGCTCCCTTTAATCAAAGTTTACAGAATGCTAGACATGGTACCTAATACATTTATATCTAATATATAAGTGAATAACCCATATATTGAGTTAAACAATAGGCTTTGTTTTTTTTTTAAATTACTTTATTGTGGTTATAAAGTTGTTCATAACACAGTTGGGATTTTTTTCCACATTGTAAAGTCATTCATGATTGAATTTGTCATACAATGTACAATTCCCTTCATCAGTGCACATTCCTGTCACCAATGTTTCCAGTTTCTCTCCCACCCTCCCCCATCCCTTCCTCTGGGGCAGACATTTTTCTACTCTCTCTCTCTCTCTCTCTCTCTCTCTCTCTCTCTTTCTCTCACCCTCTCTCTCTTTTCTCTCTTTCTCTCCCTTTCTCTCTCTCTCACTCTCTGTCTTCCCATCTTAGACCTTAGACACTGGTTTGCAATATTGTTGCTGAAGGGGTATTATGCCTATCACTTTATCTTCTTTCAGCACTCAGTTCTTGTCCAGAGTTCTTGTCCAACTATCATTGTCATAATGGTTCATTCTCTGTCCTAACTGCACTCTCCTGCTATTTGTAGCAAGCTTCCTATCATGAACTAGTCCTCCTGGTCTTTGTTTCTATTGTCTTTGGATATTAAGATAGTATGGTATTAACACCCCCAGGTTTTGATTTGATTTTTGGGCTACACCTGGCAAAGCTCAGGGATTTCTACTGGCAGTGCTATGGAAACCATATGTAGTATCTACCAGGAAATAGAACCAGGGCCAACTGTATTCGAGAGACTAGTGCTTTAATTTCTGTACTATCTTTCTGGTCCCTAAACCAATAAGTTTTATTTAATTTAGCAAAAAATATACTAAGTTCTTATTCATCACAGGACTGTGCTAATTACAACCAACAGAGATGGAAAAGATGGTCCTTACAGTAAGTTCCCTCAAAGGTCAATGGCAGGTATCAGTGAATCGGTATGCTCATCATGTCAAAATCATTTCAATGATATATTATGAGCTGTTGGGATAATTATTATAGAAAGATATGACAGAAACTTATTGCTTTAGTAGTAGATACCTGTATGGCAACATTAAAGCCTGTACACAAACAAGTAAATAAAAGAGATTATTCAGAAGAATTCTGATTATGTGATAGACTATAATAACATACCAAAAAACCCCACCCCACCCATATGTATATATACATATAAAATATATGTTTTTAAAATAATTTTTATTAAGACCCATGTGAATACAAATATATCTTTTTAATTCTGTAGTTCCACATCAGAATTTTAGGTTAAGACCTTATGGATCTTGGATGATTTTCATGCCCCAATTTACTAGATAAGAGAATATTCATGGGGAAATAATAAAAGGGTTAACATGCTTGACTTGCAAGCAGCCAAACTTTGTTTAATGATTTAGCACTGCATAAAGTCCTCTAAGGATCTTCAGGAATGATCTCTGAGCACATAGCCAGAACTTAAATCCTGAGCAATTTTAGGTTTTCAAAATAAAAGAAATATTTAAAAATTTCTCAAGAAATCAGTAAGGATTAACCCAGACTCCTTGACAACCTAGCCTCCTACAGACCTGAGCATACCCTCAGTTAAGATGTTAAATGAATCCAAGGCTTCCCCTTGCCCATCTCAAGGGGAGAAGACTCAGTGTTCTGCTTGCATCAATTCTGCTCCTGCTACAGCAAAGATAGTTTCTTTTTGGTGAATTTTATATTTATAAGATATGAACTGTCCTTTATGCTATCAGATCCATTGAGTCCTTTATGCTAAGCATATTGTCTTTTTTTTTTTTTTTGGTTTTTGGGCCACACCCAGCAACGCTCAGGGGTTACTCCTGGCTATTCACTCAGAAGTCGCTCCTGGCAGGCACAGGGGACTATATGGGGAACCGGGGGATCGAACCGTGGTCCGTCCTAGGTTAGCGCAGGCACCTTATCTCCAGCGCCACCGCCCGGCCCCTCTAAGCACATTGTCATAGGCACTTGGGGCTACTAAAATAAATTACCCTGTAGTCTAGGTAAGTTAAACAACAAAGTTTTCACAGTTCTGCAGTAGAACAGTTTGAGATCTAAGTGCAAATGTGGCCAGGTTCTTGTAAGGCATTCTTTTGATTAAAACATCTCATTATATCGTCATTGGATAGAAAGACTTAAAGCAGATTTTTGGCTTATCTTAAAAGGGCACTAATTCCACTTATAAAGTCTCCATTCTCCAACATAATTACTCTTCCAACATCTCTACCTCCTAAAACCAACACGTTAGTATTATGGTTTCAAGAAATTAGAGGGAGGGCTACACTGATCATCTATCCATAAACCATATATTCCCCACTACTAATTCAAAGGGTATCATAAAGTGACACCAGTAAGTTATTAACCAAAGAGGCCTCAGATGAAGAAGTTAGAAGTTAGCACATTTACTTCACCTCTCAAAGGCAAGAGAAAACCTCCTCCCAAGACTCAATTTTCAAGGGTCAACAACTTTGATTTTCTTTTTTTTTTCTCCAATATTTTTGTTCTAGTAATTTTAGAATTTAAGAACAGTTTCCTAAAGGCCTCTCTAATGCTTCTTGCAGAAATTTTACAGGTCTTCATACAAAGGGTATATCTAAAGCCTTTTCAGATCTATTGGGCCTCTTCGGGAGTGACCTTAGTTTAAATTTCCCTTGGGATATTACCAGTAAAAGAGGCTGTTTTGGGGCCCGGGAGATAGCAAGGAGGTAAGGCGTTTGCCTTTCATGCAAAAGGTCATCGGTTCGAATCCCGGTGCCCCATATGGTCCCCCGTGCCTTGCCAGGAGCAATTTCTGAGCATGGAGCCAGGTGAGACCCAAAAACCAAAACCAAACCAAAACAAAACAAAACAAAAAAACCCAAACAAACAAACAAAAAAAGAGGCTCTTTTACCTCCTTTCACTAATGCTACACGTGTCTACCATCTCATCCCTATTTGTTGTTGAAGCAGGCTTTAGAGTTCTGGCAGGTTGGAGATGTCAAAAAGCTCCTCCTTGGGACCCCAGCCAATTTCTTCTAGAGTCCATTCACAAGGATAATGTAACCCTCTGACCATGCTCCCCAGAGAGGTAGCAACAAGTACATAACTGGGTTGCAAGACAATAGATTCTCAACTCTCTGCGATATATTAACTTTCTTTGTTCATGGGAGTGAAGAAAACCTCTGTGGCCAAAGTTCAGTCTAGCACCTGGAGTGGGCAGGGGTGCTGTCGGCAGCCAGCCTACCTGTCAAGAGCTTTTGGGATTAGGAGTGCCCATTGCCAACACTTCCTCCAGAAGAACTTGATGGATGGGCTTCCTGCCAAGAGACATAACTCAAAGCCCTTCTGTGCATGTGCTTCTCAGACCCCCAACTGGCTACTTAGCTATTTGGACAGATCCCAATGTTTCCAGCAGTGTTTTTGAGCCCCACCCATCTTTGCCTTGGCTGGATCAAGCGGACCTGCTATCAAGAAAAAAAAAAAAAAAGCTAAAAAATACAAAACCCTACCCATTTGCTTTCATATGTATGAGACTGACCCTAAAGTAGTTTGTTGGGTTGGGTCCATGTCTTTCCTCTACCCTAAATGCTCTTCTCTTTCTCTCTCCACCAATTTTGATGATACAAGGCTGGTTTTGTTCCTTTGAAACAAAAGCCTCTGTTCTGGGTGGATGTTCCAAGTTAGAAAGCCTGGTTGTGTTTATCCCAGGCCATTGGCTGGGCATTCACATGCTTTTTGTATTTGGTAAGTGACAGTATTTGCAAAAGCTGATTGCCACAGCAGGCAGAACAGAGACAAGACTAGCAAAAACATGTGTCGGT
This sequence comes from Crocidura indochinensis, assembly GCA_004027635.1. Taxonomy (NCBI): domain Eukaryota; kingdom Metazoa; phylum Chordata; class Mammalia; order Eulipotyphla; family Soricidae; genus Crocidura; species Crocidura indochinensis. The sequence goes on along the minus strand of PVKC010027673.1, from coordinate 8,642 downwards.
AACATATGCTGTAGCCTTTTCTTCTTTGCTTGGAGAACTGTCACTTCCTACAGGAAGAAGTAATTATTTTGCATGTGCATAGATTACACTGGATAAAAAGAAGGGAGGGAATACTGCTTTATCTATGAATAAAGGAACACTCTCATAAATATACTCCTCACATTCATATGCCTCCACATAAGTTCATTTATTTAAATATTATTTATTTGGGAGGTGGTGGAAACATCCCAAAGTGCTCAAAGAATATTCTAAGCTCTGAGCTCAGTGCTGGGGAATGCAACTAAGTTCAAACACATATATACCTTCCCTTAATCCATCTCAGGAACCAGATTTATTTTTGAATGCTGCTTCTGTTTTTATAAGACACCTAACACTTATTTCACTTTAAATTATTTGTATGATCCTTTCCTCATTTTCTTCTTTTCTTCATAGTTATTGATACTGCTGCTGTAGTTGTGATGAGGTATTCTTGCTTATGCCTGACTGTGAGATTGCAATTATAGTTACATTGGGAGTTGCATATCAAGTTGCAGTGCTGCGGACATACATACAATTTAGCTCAAGCACTCAAGTTAGTAATTGCAGTAACTCACTGAAAGTCACTGTGAACTTACATGTGGACATATGAGTGAGAGGTGTGTATATGTGTATGAAAGAGAATGTGTGTTCCTTTTTCATAGAGAAAGTAGCATTCTTTCCCTTCTCTTTTTCCAGTGTAATCTATGCACACATGCTCTTGCCAGGGGTTGCATTTCCTGATGTTGGTACTTGTACTCATTCTAGCTGTGCTTCTCACTGGGTTGCTCTCATTTTTGTGCTGTGGCATGGCTGGAAGTGGTATGTGGTACTGGCACTCTCACAGATAGCAGAACTTCTAGGTTTAGATAACACAGCTGCTCAGAAGACATTTGATATAAGTGGAACTGTGGAATTAGAACTTACTCTTTCTTATAGAGCAGGTCTATCATTCCTCTTCACAAAACTTGTTTCTAACAGGTACGTTCCCTAAGTGTGCAGACTGTTATTAGCAAAGACACCATTTGTAAAAGGAAAGCATCATCTCGGGGTGAGATAATGTTTATTTTCAGTAATAAACTCAAGTTTATTACTACAGAAAATTATTAAGCTGCTAAACTTCATCTGTCCCAGACTTGTATTTCAGGTTTGTTGTAAGTTGGAAATCATAAAGTACATGACAAAATCACTTCCTATTGGCTCTATAATAGTCCTTACTCCTAAATAGACGATAGTCTTAGAGTCTCCTTTTCTTCTCTGGGTCAGTTTACTAGGAAGGACAAAAGATATGAACAACCATCATTGTTTGACATGAACTGCATGTTCATTGAGGAGGGTAAGTGATGACCTCTGGGTAATTCCAGATAGTTATGGAACCAATTACAAGCTCAGAACTACTTAATTTTGTTTCACGCAGTTCTCATTCATACCCTCCCTTATACACACAAAACAAATCTAGAAGAGGAATTTAGGGGAGTGTTGCCAAACTAACCCCAATCATGCTGTGCAAATTTTACCTCTGTCATTTGGTAGAGGTTTAGAAGAAATTGGTGACGCACATTGGAGTGGAGACTATGAGGTCCTCTCATGTCTTGTAGTCAGCTCAAAAGTCCTGGCATTAACACTGCCACCCTTTGGTTCATTATTCCTTCTTAACAATTCTCCCCACCCTAAACCTGGAATCATTCTGCACTGTATTCATTAGCATGTGTTTCTCTGTTGCTTTTAACATTCCTCAGGGCAAAATCTCTCTTAAATGTCTCACATATATACTAAGTTTTTGTTGTTTTTAACAAGATGTCTCTAAAACAACATAAAATAATTGTTTTGTCTCTCCATGTAGAGTTACCAAGTCCTTATGTATCAAATAAATCTGTATGAATGATGATGCCTTGCACTTATTAAGCACATACTTTGTACTAGAGATCGTGTTGAGTGCACAATTAGGAACTTCAAAACAATCTTTTTTTGGGGGGGGGGTGTCACACCCTGTGACCCTCAGGGTTTAGTCCTAGCTATGCGCTCAGAAATCGCTCCTAGCTTGGGGACAGCGGGGATCAACCCTGAATCTGCCGGTGCAAGGCAAATGCTCTATGGCTGTGCTATCGCTTCAGCCCCCCCAAAATCTTATAAGACATTTTCTACCTTATTTTATAATTGATTATAAGAAATGCTAAATCAGGGGCCGGATCGATAGCACAGCGGTAGGGCATTTGCCTTGTACGGATAGCTGGACTCAGATTCGATTCCCCGAATCTGGAATGGCCTGCCCTGAGCCTGCCAGGAGCAATTTCTGAGCGTAAAGCCAGGAGTAACCCCCGAGTGTAGCTGGGTATGACCCAAACCAAAACCAAAAAAAAAAAAAAAAGGAAATCTTAAATCATTTGATCAATGTCACAAAGCTAAAAATGCGTCATGTAAGACAAGACTAGACCACAAGTCAACATATTTTCAATACCCAATATGAAACTATTTTTCTACAGTGAATTAATGTATATTGCTATGACTGAGGACTCTGCCTTCTGGAGATACTAGGAGACATTTCTCAACCTCCCAATGCTATCATCCTTGACCCTTGCTGTCTCTCCTACAATTCCACTGTGTCCTTCTCCTGACCTAGGAGAGAACTTTAGCTTCATTTCTGTCACTTGATACCTACATTGATATCTACTCTCCAACTTTTATGTCTGCATTCTTTCTCTTCCTCATGTCCCATACTTGGTGTCTCTAACAGTAAATTCTGTGCTGTCACCAATGAGACGCTTCTCTGGAGCAGAAAACAAAACCTAGGAAATGAAAACTTGCTGCTGCTTTGAACAATGCCTGCCTTTAACCTGCCTTTTGTTTAACCTGCTATTGTTGAGTCACCTGTAGGAGTACCATTATTATAGGACTGTCTGCCCCCTAGTGTTCATCTTTATTTTTACACCCTTCTGATAAATTCATTCTTTTCTGCCTTGTTTATCTTACCATTCTCCCTTGCTGCCCTATTCCGAGGGATCTAGGAGTGGGGGCATGCACAATTCCAGTTTACAGGTCCTTTTGTTTGTTTGTTTTTGTGCCACACCCGGCGATACTCAGGGGTTACTCCTGGCTCTGCACTCAGGAATCACTCCTGGCGGGCTCCAAGGGCCTCCTTTATAGATGCCACCTACATCCCTAACCCTGGAGTTTGGTTTGATGATCAGAGAAGATCACGTTTTATTAAAGTCAAAGTGTAAGACACAGTTAACACTAGGACTCAGGAATGCAGTTTCTGGTTCAGCATCTTTCCAACTCACCATGCTGCCCCCTTTTCACTGTAGCTTATATTTTATTTTACTCTTGCTTTTTTTCTTTCTTTCAGCTATACCTTTTAAATTTAAGGTTTTGGAGTGTTTATTTTTATTTTTTAGGCCACATCCGGTGACACTCAGGGGTTACGCCTGGCTATGTGCTCAGAAATCGCTCTTGGCTGAGGGGACTACATGGGATGCCAGGGGATCAAACCGCAGTCCGTCCTGGATCAGCCGCATGTAAGCCAAACACCCTACTGCTGCACCATAATTGCTCTGGCCCCTTTAAGTATTGGCATCGTTTCTTTCATATTTCTTTATTTCTGTGACATCTTATATTATGTTGGATTCTGATTTCCACTTAAGCCCATCTATTTTTCTTCTTAAAAAACACATTTGGAATCTGCTTTAACTTAAAAAAATTTCACTTCGCTATTTTTCTTTCTAGTACCTTTCTTGGTTTATCTAGCTTTCTTGCCTCTATAGCAGGGGTCTCAAACTCAACTTACCCAGGGGACGCAGGAGGCAAAGTCGGGGTGATCCTTGAGTGCAAAGTCAGTAGTAAGCCTTGAACATTGGGGGGTGTGACCCAAACAACTAAAACAAAATAAAACAACAAAAAAAGATTCCTCTAGGGCAGGGCCACAAAATGTTTTACGGAGGGCCGTTTGTGGCCCGCAGGTTGCGAGTTTGAGACCCCTGCTCTATAGCAATAAAATGTATTCACTGCCTCTATGAAGTTTTACTGCTTTTTTTATTGGCATTGTTATACTAGCAGGTCTGTAATCTAACAGTTCATTTCTGTTTATTATTCCAGAAACTAGTATTTGAAATTTGCATGTAAATTAGAAGTTTTAGTTTAATTCCTGATTTTGTGTTGGAGCAAAGTCCTTTTATCTGATGCTTTTAGTACTTTAGCTAAAGAAAGATCATTGACAGAGAAGGCAATGGAAGAGACAGTACTTTGTGTGAAAGAGCCCTAACATCAGCATTACTGAATTGTTTGTTAAAGTTTTATTCACGGGATCACATGTGCTTTGAGAGTCAGATGTATAGGGTTATTCCTTGCAGCTCTGACACTGCATATTCCCTATTATTAAAAATAGACCAGCAATTATAAAAAATCTTTATGGAAATAATGGGCACATCACCTGAGAGCTAAAGGCAACAATAGGGACTTGGAAGATGATAGTACAATAGGTAGGATGCTTGCATCGCATGATGCCAGTCTGAGTTCAATCCCAACGTTTCATTTGGGCTTCCAGCACTGTCAGGAGTGGTTCCTGAGTACAGAGACAAGAATAACTTCTAAGCATCACAAATAAATAAATAAAGGCACAAAGGGTACTAGTTAAGGAAAGCATATATTCTCAAGGCCACCCACTTCACACTGATTCAGTCATTCATGTCTCATAACTCCCTGAATTCAATCTTTTCGTCATCTCCATTTATCAGCTGAGGAAACTAGAGTATAGAGATCAAGTAATTTGACTAGACTGACACAGCTAGAAAACAACAGAACTGGCATTCAAGTGTAGGAAGCCTTGCCCAGGATATATAGTTTTCCATGGTTTAAAATGGATGCTTCAAAAGGGCTGAAAAACAGGGACATCCAATCTTTAAATGATCAGACAAAAGAAAATCATCACATATTCTCTGTGCGAATTCCAGTGATTGCAAACATAACCTTTTCAAGTGTTCATTGTGTCATCATAATCCTAAGAATACTATTTTAACATTTGGTTAGGCTCTATAACCACAACATTCTTGACATTTGGGCTGGATAACTTTCTGTCTTAATGGCTATTCATTGTGTGTAGTTCAGAAAATCTTTGATGACTAGAATCACACACTGGCTCTAGCACTTCTGTTCTTTTTTTCTTGCCAAATCATAGTTTCATGGAAATAAAGAAATACCTTCAGATTTGCTAGATTTCTCTGGGTGGAAGTCACCATCAATTTAGACCAGAGTGTTAAGACATTGCCCAAATCATAGAGACCTGAACTTCAACTTGTGTAAATAGGAACTGTGTTCTACATTTTACTCATGCTTTCCCCAGTGCTTAGCCAAATAACCTTGATACTCTGAAGAAGGGATCTAGAATTGTGAAATTATTTCTCTTGGTTTTTTTTTTTTTTTTTTTTTTTTGGTTTTTTGGTCACACCCGGCAGTGCTCAGGGGTTACTCCTGGCTCCATGCTCAGAAATTGCTCCTGCCAGGCACGTTGGACCATATGGGGCACCGGGATTCGAACTGATGACCTTTTGCATGAAAGGCAAACGCCTTACCTCCATCTATCTCCCAGCCCCCCCCTTTTTTTTTAACAACGTTTTCTCCTCAGACAGAATCATTCACTCTTAAGTGATCTTAACCTCTCCCAAGTTCATTCTCTACTCTTTTCAATTATCTTAATAAGGATCATTTGATTTCTCCTTTCTTTACCGTTTTTATTCTCCCTATTCACTCTTATCTGTGATTAAATATAACCCTATTCACTTCAGGTAAGAATTAACTACTACTTGCAATTTGATTTCCAGGAAAAAGAAAGGCAGATGCTTTACCATGAAATTGAGTGAGATGAAAATCTAACATTACCGAGCTTCAAGCATTTCAAAAGTGGACAGATGTCCTTTGCAAAATCTTAATAGAGATTTTCTTCTGCAGCTTCATTTTTCTATCAGAATATTCTGTTATTCCAGGAACTAGCATACATTTTGAACATCTACATCAACCTGAAAAGTTTCCGTACAGCATAGGGAAAAAAAGACAGAAAGATAGGTGTCATTAAAATGAAAAGACAGTGCCAGAGAAATAGGACTAGGTTAAGGTGTTGGCTTTAACTGCTACTGATCCTATTTAGATTCCCAGCACCACACAATGCCCTGAATACTGCCAAGAAAGATGTGTGAGCACAGAGACAGGAGGAAGTCCTGAGCAGTACCAGATGTAGGGAGAGAGGGAGGACAAGGAAGAAGGAAGGGAAGAAGGAAGGAAGGAAGGAGGGAAAGAGGGATGGAGGAAGAATGAAAGAAAAGAAGGAAAAGAGAAAGATAAAGAAAGAATTGAAGAAGATACTTTCAAAAGCACAAGTCAGACTAAATATATAAGCATTTCATATAACTAAAAATTCCACCATACTAAATAGTGGTATTTGGCAGAAAATAAAACAAGCACTTCTCCAGGGAAAATATATGACTGACCAATAGACATATGAAAAGATGGTTTTTATTTTTATGCTTAGGAACATCAAATCAAAACTATAATGAAATGCCACCACACTTACGTTAGACTGGCTATTATAAAAAAGAACACTCGAAGCATACTGGAGTGGAAGCAGAGAAAAGAGAATTCTTATTGAAAAATTATTTATGTCAATTATCTATATTGTTTATCAGTAAGGAGATCATAAATATTTCTTATGCTAGCTTTTACCAACTTATCTTTCCATCTATTTCTTTTAGGAGTTCAGTCACTTAGGTTGCTATTATATCTATTTAAGAGATAAAGGAACTGAACACACACAAACAATAGTAATTCAGTGGAAAAGATGTCTATCTGAATCTTATATTCTTCAATTTAACCTGTTGCTCAAAATATTTTTGAAAACATGAAGATGGATTTTTCAACTTGGATTTCATAGTCACATTTCTTATGTTTTTATCTTAAATGCACCCTTTTTATCTTGGGTGGGACCCTCCTAGTGTTGCTCTTGGCTTATTAGTACCTGTCTTTGTGCTTAGGAATCATTTCTAGAGGTGCTGAAAATAGGTAGGGGGGTCATATCTGATTTTAAAAATGCCTTATCCTTATATTATCTCTTTTGCAGTATTGTCTCTCAAAAATGCAACATCTTAAAGAGGATGTACCCAATGGTTCTCTGGGCTTATGCCTGGCTGTAAACTCAGGGATCACACCTGAGCTTGAAGAAGGGGGTTGGTATATAGGGGCTGGTATTAGAATCTGGGAGGCCATGTGCAAGGCAAGCACCCTACTTGTTGTACTCTTTCTCCTCTCCAAAAACTTTTGAAACTCAAAAATATCCAAATGTGTAGTTATTTTTTTGGAAGATACATATGCATTTTTAACCTAGATTCCCAAACAAGTTTCACTCATACTCAGAATTAAGAATCACTACAGTGAGGTTCAATGATAGAATTTAGTGGGTTTATAAATTGAAATTGCATTAATCTTTGTTGTATGTGTATTATTCAGAAATTTTTTTACGATGCTCAATGAAAGTTCCCTTGTCCTCAAAAGAGAAAATACATCAGCTATAAAAGAAATTAATTGGTTATTCTCTCTCTCTCTCTCTCTCTCTCTCTCTCTCTCTCTCTCCCTCTCTCTCTCTCTCTCGGTTTGTTTGTTTAGTTTTGGTTTTGGCATGATCAGAAATTACTTCTCCTGGCTTTGTACTCAGGAATCATTCTTGGTGATTCCTGGAGTGGATTGGGGGGGACCATATGGAATTCTGGGGACTGTTTATGTCAAACAACAGTTACCTTATTTCTCTGTCATCTACAGTTTTCAGGGAACATAAGACTGGTAACCTGACCTTGAGGAAAATGCTAATGGCTACATAATTGACTTAGCAGATAATTATAATAGAATTAGGTGTTAAGGCACAAAATATGTAATTATTGCAATTTATACACTAATTAATAAACACTCAATTCAATAATTAATAATTCATTGTTTAACCTCTAGTTAAATGCTCATCTTTCCTTTCCCTGAAAACTTTGCTTGTGGATTAATTGCTCTAGGTCAAGTATACTGGAGAACTATCTTTCTCTGTTAATTAAACAGTGAAATGATTTGAAATCATTATAACAAGGAGAGTAAGGGAATTCAAATTAAAGTGTCTCCTATTTAAAAGAGATAAGAGCAAATTCTAGTCTCAGCTCCTACCCAAATTGTTTACTTATTTAGAGCAGTCCAGGTCTATCTCAAACCAAGAAACAGAGAAGGTGATAAGTGAATAGAAGGGTGTCCAAAGTATAGATCAGAAGTAAGGCAGGAACTCATGAAACTGAATTAATAATCAGAGACCATCCCCACAGCCATCTTGCCAACTGTTGTGTTGGAAGCAAACACTAATATATGAGAGACAAGTGTGTGTTTCTTCCCAACTCTGTGTTCTGTGGCAATATCTATATTGGTAACTTGAAATTAGTGAGTTGGAGTATTTACACCATGAGTTTGGTGCACTCTACAAATCAAAGCCCTTCTTCCCTCCCTTCCTCCCCCTCTCCCTCACTCTTCCCTACCTCCCTCCCTCCTCTCCCTCCCTCCCTTCCTTCCTCCCCTCCCTCCCTCCCCTCCTTCTTTCCTCCCCTCCCTCGCTCCCTTCTTTC
>PVKC010027672.1:0-15687 GCA_004027635.1 Crocidura indochinensis | reverse complement strand
ACAGCGTCAATTACGTTCAATTGTGTAGTTGAACAGAAATATATTTATTTTAATCATTAGACAAAGTGTTATGTTATGGCCGCAGGTTGCCTCACTTAAATACACGCAAAGTGAACCTCGTTATCTTCACTTATGGTGTAATCAATGATGCAATGAAAATATAGGGCCAGACTGATACCAAGATTAATAAATTTTGATGGACCCAGATTACCACAGCATAACAGAAAAACAGAGGTTCTTTGCCTCTGTCTGTCTGTTCTGTGCCTCTTTTTGTCTCTTTCTCTAACTGAAATATAATGATATCTAAGGATTCCCCTTCTGCCTCCATTCCTTGCTCACTTCCTCCGTCTATATTGTGATTTAACATGATTGACTTTCAATTAAATATTGGGATCACTTACATATTGTTAATGCAGTAGTAAATAATGCAGATGTGTGTTTATGAAAATTCTTATTTAGTCAGGAATTAAACACTACAAAATATACCAAATATGTGTGTCATGTATATTGTTCACTCCAAAACATTTAAGCCTGGGAAAGAATTTAAATAAATCTCTCTCATTCCCATTAGAGAAACTAATTACAACAACTACAATAAACTCAAACAAACTGAAAAAGAGATGAATTGGGAGAACATAAAAAAATTATGTTCAGTGTATGGATGCTCAAAAGTATAGAAAAGATTTTATTCAAGAGATCCATTAAACAGAATCTAACTAACAGAGATGACAATGCATTTAGTTCCATGGAATTTTTCTGAAATTATGCTCCTTGATGTTTCTATGTATATCTCCAGACCATTCTCATAAGAGATCAATGGAAATATGTTCCCTTTGTGCCATAAAGAAAACGAAAAAGAGTACGTGTGATAGTAGCTAAATTATTTGAGATTAATAACGCTCACATGCTCACTACACACACTATCCACTTTTTTTTTTTTTTGGTTTTTGGGTCACACCCAGCAGTGCTCAGGGGTTACTCCTGGCTCCATGCTCAGAAATTGCTCCTGGCAGGCACGGGGGACTATATGGGGCACCGGGATTCGAACCGATGACCTTTTGCCTGAAAGGCAAACGCCTTACCTCCATGCTATCTCCCGGGCCCCACTATCCACTTTTGTAAGGGTTTGGAGGAAGTCAGGAAAACAATTATGAAAAAATGGAAAATGAAATGTATGACTCATTGGAAAATATTTTGAAAGGGAATCAATGATCCCTTAGACTCTTCCTCAGGTTATGAAATACCTCACAAGGACTTATTCTTTTACTTCTGATGGAAGTCATCAAGCAAATGTTGCTGCTGTCCTGTTTCTTTGTTAGTTTTGTGGGTACACATAAGGCTCAGGACTTATGCATGAGATCTTTGCTTCAGGGAATCTCTCCTGGCTGTGCTCAAAAAACAATGTTCAATGCCAAGAATTTAATATGGTGTTTGCCAAATAGAAACAAATAATTTCCATCATCTCAAGACCAAATTAATTATTCTTATGGCAGGAGAGATGGCATGAAAGTGTTTGCCTTACATGCAGCAGGATGGCGGTTCAAATTCCGGCATCTCATATGGTCCCCTAAGCATGCCAGGAGTGATTTCTCAGTGTATAGCCAGGAGTTATATCTGAACGCTTCTGGGTGTGACCCTCCAAAATATATTTATGAACATTACATTATAGCATGCAGGCTGACTTTACCACTGATATTCTAAGGGATAGGTGATAAGCCAATCTGTGTGTCATTGATCCATTGCATCATGTGTTAATAGAGCCATATCAATGAAATACGACGCAAGTTAAAATAGTCATACCTCACATTCTCATCTTCTGAGGATGGAAATAATAATCATGAAGAAATTGTTGATGCTGACTCTTATTTTCAGTCTAGTGTATGCAGATCTGAACTATGAGGTACCAGGATTGGTACCAGGCAGGAACAGGAGGAAAAAAATTTGTTTTGTGTGATTTCTATTTGATGAATCTCTCCTTATCATGTTTTATAGTTTAATATAAGTCCTCTTAATTATAAATTTGTTTTATATAACTATTTAAATAGAGATTAGAATTACCTTCCTAATTTGAAGTTTTCTTCTCAGGTCAGAGAACCATGGGAACTGGAGAAAAGTGGCAAAAGCAATAAATGGAATATTTCAAAAGTTTTCCTACTGAGACGTCCATTAGAAGTCACTATTTCCTCATCTTATAATAATGTGAAGTAAGTAAAATTTATCTGCATGTCAAATATCTGCCGGTTTTATAAAAGGCAAAAATGCTTTCTTAAGAGCCTAAATGGAAATACCAGATTCTCTATGTCTCAATCATTGTTGTGCTTCCTAGTTAGCAGTTTCTTAATATTTTGGCAATGTTAGTGATGATAAATTCATTGATAGAAAAGGTCATTCATATAGACTTTGATATAGAAATAAGCAATACATGGATTTTCCTTATTTAGTCTATGAAACTTATTGTCTTTGTCAATTTTATATGAAAATCAAAAGAAGAAAGAACTTAATCCATTTTAATAAAAACTAGTTAGTTTTTTAATGGCCTGAAAAATACTGATTAAACAATTAACCTTACAGGGCATTAGATTGTTTTCAAGAAGTTCTGTTGATGTTGTGGATGTGAGAATCAGATTGGAAAGGAGTTCGTGAGGAAAAGGTCCAGTAGGGGAGAAGTTAATGGTGAAATTAGTGTATGCTGAATACTCCTTATATATGAGAAATTCAACATTAAACTCACAACAACCGCCCCCATTTTTTCTGAGAAAGTCACATCCAAATATAAATTAGTACAGATGATGACTTATCAAGTACAAGTCCTAAGATTCTTATATCCATATCACTGTTTTTGTTTTTGGTTTTGGTTTTGTTTGGTTTTTGAACCACACCTGTTGACACTCAGGGGTTACTCCTGGCTATGAGCTCAGAAATCGCTTCTGGCTTAGAGACCATATGGGGCACCAGAAAATCGAACTGCAGTCTGTCCTAGACAAGCATATACAAGGAAGGCTCCTTGCAGCTTAAATTAACTCTTGGGTCCATTACCACTTTTATAAGATGCAGTAGTTATAATATTTGAGGAAAAAAGATGTTTGAGAGCTATTAGCAATTAATTTAATGAACTAAGAAATAGAGTAAAGGGAATAATGAAATGTGATTTCCCTAGGATTGGAGAATTCCATTTCCAGTTAAATGCAAAATTTCTGGTATGATCCATCTGTGAAAAATACGTGTTTTTCAGAATCAATGTAGAGGGAAAAATGAACAATGTGTAGAAATAAAAAAATAATCCATAAATGACAATCTTTTGATAGTGCAGCTTATGATATACTGCATGATTTGGAGCGTATGCTTTGACTTCTCTCTTTGTCTCTAACTTATATTTTTACCTCTATTTCGAGCACACCTATCTTGGTAACGTCCTTTTTTAATCTTTTCAGTAGAAAGAAATCCAAAGAGCCCAACATCAGAAAGTGAATCACTTCAAAGGTGTTTTACCTGGAATTTTCTGCTTTTCTAATCACTTCTTGAGCTCTGAGTTTTCTTCTTCTGTGAGTTCATATTCAGGTCTTACTGAAAATTGTAGAAAAACATATTAAAATATTTCCAAAAAAGGGGGGGAGTCGGGAGATTGCATGGAGATAAGGCGTTTGCCTTTCATGCAAAAGGTCATCGATTCGAATCCCGGTGCCCCATATGGTCCCCCGTGTCTGCCAGGAGCAATTTCTGAACATAGAGCCAGTAGTATCCCCTGAGCACTGCTAGGTGTGACCCAAAAACCGCAAAAAAAATATTTCCAAACACCGAATATGTGACAAAATTTTTCTATACAGATGCACAGATTTCAGACACAAAATATTCCCACACCCATCCCTTGTCCAAAGTTCACTTCTATCCTCCAATGACCTGTTTCTTTTTCACCCACAGACATCTGAAGGAGTCAATTTTTCTTTTCTTTTCACACTTTGTTCTCCTTCCATGCACCAGTGCTGCATTTTACCACCCTGGCCTTAGAGTCTCTCATTATGACCAGCAATCTAGAGAAACCAAGTTTTACACTCAATTTTTTCTTCATTTCTATATTTTAGTCCTCTATTCTGGACCTTAATATCCCAGTTACAAAAGATCCTTCTAGATCTAGCACTCTCACTTTGATTTACTTCCCTTAGCACAATCCTTCCAGACCCTTCCATGAAGCATCAAATATGCCCTCTGCACTACTCTATTCATCTCAGCAAACTGCTAACAGTCAGTATCAGAAAACAATCAGGTACCCCAAAAAATGAGGGACTATTAAAACGGTGATATACCTTAACAATTGAGTAATATATTGCCATTAAAAAATGAAGCTATGAAGGTTTTTTTTACATGGATGCATATGGAGATTTTTTTTTTTTCGTTTTTGGGCCACAACCAGTGACACTCAGGTTTGACTCCTTACTATGGGCTCGGAAATCGCTCCTGGCTTGGGGGAACAATGGGATGTGGGGGATCGAACCAAGATATGTCCTAGGCTAGCGCGGTCAAGACAGATGCCTTATGCTTGTGACATGCCGCTGTTTCCTGCATATGGAGATTTTTATGCTTAGTACAGTTTAGAAACATTTTCCTTATGACTATGTAATATTCTGTTGTACTGGAGTGTCTTTAGCTGTTTTTCTTTTCCTGGACTTTTGAGTTATTTTCAGATTCAGGCATTTGCAAATTTTCTAGTATTCACATTGTTTTTGCTTTTGCAAGTTTTAGAGTCATAACCAAAGTGCTCTGGGTTTAATTTCTAGGTTTTTATTTTCAACTATTTACTTAATTATATATGTGGTTTACATGTAATTAATAGTTGAGTTTTTGGGATATTATAATTCAACACCAAGCCCCAAACAAATGACTGCTCCCATCATCAATGTTCCTATATTCTGTGCCCCTCATCCCTAACTCAATCATCTGCTCCTTTGACAGGCATTTTTCAGTTCTGTGGTCTCAGCTGAGCACGCCTGCTTTCAGTATTGTTGAATTAACTGTTTGTATGTAGGGCTGGACTACTATCCTTCATCACAACTGAAACAAAGAACAGACTTTGTTCCCCTCATGACTGCCTTTTATCACTATTTTTCTTCATGCCAGAATTTTTTCTTTGTCCACCAGCATGTATGTAGTTAAGGGCTATCTAGACTTTACAAATCTCTCCATTGTATCTCCAAATTCAATGATTCTACAGAGCACTAATAAGTGAGATTATCCTGTTTGTCCTAGCTCATTTAACTTAACCACGTATGTTATATTTCAAAATGAGTTGCAGAGTGTTCTTGATTTCATTGACCATCACAACTGCATAAAAAGATTCTGTCTATGGACCTCATCTTCATGATTCATTCTTCTAGAGCTGAACACTCAAATTGATTCCATATCTCAGCTACTGTACTCATAGCTGCCATTAATAATGCCATTCATATGTCCTTCTGATTGACTGTTTTTATATCCTGAGTAAATATACCCCAGATTGGATTTCTGGTTTATATGGAGCTAAATTCTAAATTGATTAAGAAATCTCCATACCAAATTCCACAGGGATTGATCTAGACAACATTCCCACCTAGAGAGACCCACTATTCCTTCCTCACCATGTCCCCACCATCACAGATCGTTTCTTCTGTTCTTTTTGTTTTTGAAATTTGAAATATAAAATGTTGTCTAATTTTTTTATGGATTTGGATTTTCCTTTTGGCACATGACCCATTTCTATTATCTTTGGGTTGTTTCTTTTTAGAGTTAGTGTATAGACCTTCTGTATTGAATACTGTTGAAGCTTGGAGACGAATATTGAATGTTTGTATTCATTTGCATTTCATAAACAGTGGAGAGTGTCAAAATGTAACTTTGGTGACAGTAAAAGATAAAGATTCAAATATGTACAATATTCATAGTGAGTACATGTGCTATGGGTTGATGCCCACAGAATACCATATAAAGAGATCAAATAAAAAGTAGAGCAATGTACATGCTACTAACAATTCTGAATGAAAACAACAGACATTGATAGACTAGTGAAAACAGCAAGGTCAAAAAGGGAGATTATATGAGATATCCTTAAAATGTACAGCAAATATGTCAAAAACAACCGTCAAGGCCAAAAGACAATGTTGAGATGTAGTGACAAAATTCAACGAAATGAATGCTTTGATACAGATAGTTGGCAGAGCCAGAATACTATTCAGGTTTGAAAAACAGAAACACAGCTTCATTAAAATGAAAATCTCAGAAACATTACAGACTCAAAACGACCTTAAAATAAGAACTGAATGCTCTACTTTCATGGAAGACAGACTAAAAAATACATCAATGTCCTACAAAAATATGATAATTAATTTCATGATAAGCATCTATGTCAATGTCAATGGACTAAATGCACCAAATTAAGTGAAACAGAGTTGTAAAATTAATCCAAATGGGGGCCCCAATATTTTTCTGCCTGCAAGAATCTAATCTGAATAGTCAGAGTAAAAATTGAGCCAAGTCTAAAGTTGCAGGACATTCATTCAAGCAAAAAAATTCCTTTAAGAAGGCTGAGGTTGGGGCCGGGCTGTGGCGCTGGAGGTAAGGTGCCTGCCTTACCACGCTAGCCTTGGACGGACCGCGGTTCGATCGCCCATGCCCCATATGGTCCCCCAGGCCAGGGGCGACTTCTGAGTGCATAGCCAGGAGTAACACTTGAGCGTCACTGGGTGTGGCCCCCCCAAAAAAAAAACAAACAAAAAAAAGAAGGCTGAGGTTATCACAATAATATTAGAAAATATGGGCTTTTATAAAAAATATTATAAGGGACAGAGAGAGCCATTTCTTAATAATCAATGGATATGTACAACAGGAACGAATCACAGTTTTTAACGCATATGCACCCAATGAGGGTCCAGCATAAACTATAATAGAAGAAATAATATATATATACATACATATACATATATATACACACACAAAGTGCTTTATGCTCTTGGGATTAAATATTTTTAAATTTATTGGACTTTAATTCTCCGAGATAACAAGTTGAAGAGTAAGCGTAAGCAGAAATATATTTCTGTTTATCAAATGTCAGTATTTGAACAGCAGCTATGGATTGAATCAGTCTCATTAAAATATTAACAATATTACAAAAGCAGTGTAGGCCAGATGCATGGAAAATAGACAGATAAATGCCAATAAAAACATATTCTTGGGGCCAATGAGGTGGTGCTAGAGGTAAGGTGTCTGCCTTGCACGTGCTAGCCAAGGAAAGACCACGGTTTGATTCCCCTGGCATCCCATATCGTTCCCCCAAGCCAGGGGCAATTTCTGAGCATTTAGCCAGGAGTAACCCCTGAGCATCAAATGGGTATGGCCCAAAAACAAACAAAGAAAAACATATTCCTAACAAAAAGAAGAACCAGATACAGACAAAAGGAACTGATGAAAAAAGTTTTTCTTCGTCTTCCTTTGTCTTCTCTAATTAACCTAAACTCACATCTTTAGAGCTCTCCTGCCTTTGTGCTTTTATAAGTCCAAAATATTAATGATAGTGTCAAATAATATTAACAAAGGAAGAGAAAATTATATGCTGTACATAAGCAAATTTGAGAGAATGGTAGGAAAACTGGGGACACTTGTAACCACACTGCTTATATAAAAAATCAAACAAGAAAAGTTTGAATCTTATAATTTCCCATCTATATTACATTATAAAGAGAAAGAAAAGGTAATTCAACTAAGATTCATCTGCTTCTGGGTTGAGACCATTGTTTGTTGGACAAAACCCTGTTTATATTGAGCAGAGTAGTGTGAAACTATGAGAAACAAAGATAAAGGAGTTGAAGTTAAATGACAGAAGCAGGCTCGGTAATAAGTTATACTGTCACAAGTACTTTGCTAACCATGGATATTATAGAGATGGACTGGCCTAGGATATCAGAGATCATCCAGGAGTGTCTAGATCTGTGTTTGATGGCTGAAGACTGAGGCCTCCTCTCTGCCTTGAGATAAGTTCTGGAGGTCAGAATCTCTCCCACCCCCAGAGAGAGATGGGACAAAATCCCTGAAGAATATTTCTATAGAGGGACTCTTACAGAGGATGCCCAAGTCATCCTCTTGTTGATCTTATCTTTACATTGGCCAAGTCTGAGTAATCTGATGTGACAGGTAAGTTTTCATGCCTTTATTGGTAAATCACCTATTCTGTTATTTATCAATCACCAGAAATTCTCTGTAAATAATGGGTGTCACAAATGGAGATTTATACAGTCCTACTGGGTTTATGGGAAGGAACAAGCCAAATTTATTTAACTATCTGACAAAGTTTAATATGATGGTGTAGAGAAAAATATTTTTTTCTGTAGCTGATTGATTTAAATGTAGACTAGTAGGCTTACCTTAATATCCACACCTTATGGATATCCCATATGGGAGTGTACTTTCTGCTTGTAATAGACTGCTCATAAGGAACTAAAAAACTACACAATCATGGCTAGTTTGACTAGAATACTGAAATTAGAACTTTACCAGGGATAAGTTAGGCTAAGTAGGAAAGTAGGAGAAGTGACTTGGAGCTGTGTTTTACATGCTGTTACTGGACCTACTGGGATCTTGCACCTGTAACACTAGAGATCATATCCCAAGGAAGATTGACCTCACATGAATGCTTAAATGCTCATGGAATAAGTATAATTATATAATTTGATTTCTTTTTCTTTTAACTTCTGTGTTATCACTCCCAAGGGAGCCTTTCTCCAAGGGAGCCCTTTTCTCTCAAGAATGGGGAGGACCATTTACTATTTCAGGGCTAGATTGGTTCAAGTATTATTTCCCTGTCTAATTGATCTGAACTTTTCCAGATATCAAAACTGAAAATCACAACCAATCAATACATTCCAAAGCAGTGTTCATATTTTTATAATCTGCTAAATACCCATGACATATTTCAAAGTAATGATCCCCATATGTCTTTCTGAGTGAAACATTTTAAGTCCCGATTATCAAAAACCCAGTTGTGGAATCTCTGAGTCATACAGTAGTTCAATTTTAAGTGGAATGAGTATTTTCCATACTGATTTCTACAGAGATTGAACCAGGCCATATTGTCACTTGCAGCAGGACCCAAGTTTTTTTCTCTCCTCGTTACTCCCAGAGCTAAATTTTAGCAGATCTGCTATTTTTTGAGATATACAAATCTTCCTGGTAGCTTGTTTGTTACTTGATTTGAATTTTCTCAATGACATATGACACATTTTTATTATCTTTGTGCTGTTGTTTCTTTCCTGGATTCTACTATAGAAGTCATCTAAGGTAAATTTTGGACAGTGGAGGACAACTAATAAATATTTTTGTTGATTTGATTTTCAGAACCATTGGAGGGTGTAAATTAAACTTTGTACTGGGAAAAATCTGTAGATTCATATGGGTACATCAATTATTATGAGGTTACGTGTTTTGTATAGTCAATGTCTACACTTTTACTGTTATTGTTTTAGGGGCCAACTGAAAGACTTTTGGAGCTTTTCTTGCAAGACCTCAAAAGCCCCATAATCTTTAGCAATCTGTATCCTCAATTATCTTAACTCATCAACTACAAAATTAGTACAAACTCATAGTCTTATATCTGGCTGGGATTTCAAGACATGTTTATCCTCAAGTCATTTCTAACATAGAATGCAAATATCATCTTGGAGAAGACTAGGCTTCCTCTGCCAACATTTGT
Source organism: Crocidura indochinensis (assembly GCA_004027635.1). Lineage (NCBI taxonomy): Eukaryota > Metazoa > Chordata > Mammalia > Eulipotyphla > Soricidae > Crocidura > Crocidura indochinensis. The sequence continues at coordinate 5,978 of PVKC010027672.1, read as the reverse complement.
TTTTCCACACAACGCCCAGATGAAGGAAGGTGTGAAATATTTCAGCTCAAATTACTTTATTCTCTATCAATTTAGGCAGAGGAATATAGACAGCTTCGTACAGTTGGTTAATAGCATATCTGAGAGAAAGAATAGATTGTATTGAACATAAATTTGTGCTATTGACTACAGTTTTATCCATAGCAGTTTGTATTTTACCTCTTGAGTCAAACCAGTCATAAGTTTGAACTCCAAGCCAGACATAAGCTCTAATAACACTGAGGTCGTGCTAAAAACTGTGTGTTACCAAAAATTACAATTCCTATAATTAGTTCTTATATTTAACTATGACATCAAACAAACCTGTGGCTGATCTGCTCATTACTGTATGTTTTATCTTGATAGACTTCTTAAAAAGGTTATTCCATATGAAATTGACAAATATATAAAATTAAACACATCAAAATTGCCATCCACATAATTGGCTATTATTAAATGAAGTAATTGATATGGTTTTGTCTGATTCTCTTTCACCTGCCTCTGATTTGTGATATTGCAGTTGATAAGGCATATAAGTGAAAACATCGTCATGGTCAAGTGTGCCCTTGATGATATGTCACTGAGAAGTAAATGACTTGCTCCTGCCTACTATGCATTGAATGCAGGATATAAAGATGGTGAAATTAGTCCTTAACTATAAGATGAATGTATCAACTTCTTAAAGTTAAGATGCATTGTACTGAATGGTTCTACAAATTGCGGTAAGACCTGGTCATGTTTTTTTATTACCAAAGAAGTGTATGCAGCGTTCAAGAAATGGCTAAAGAAATATAATATTACAGAAAGTAATGTCTTAGATGTCAGCAAAGAAGATGTATTTTCTGTACATTTTTTGATAAACACCAGTTTTCAGAAGTAAAATAAAAAAGATACCTTGTAATGGCCCGTTGGTATTTAACTGGCAATTTAATCGATGTTATTTAAAAGAGAATTTTTGCCCAACAATTCCATAGAGACTTGTGTTATGAAAATACTTCTTTGGAAATTATCATAACCTTTTTCAAAAAATACTGAAACCATCCCATTCTCTTTCACTGACCTGTGCTTCTGTAAATCCTGGTATACTTTGGAACTTCAAGATTATTATATAACAGGGCTGCAAGAATAGAACATCAGGGAGGCACTTAACTTTTATATGTCTATGTGTCTGAATATCAGCTTCACAGCCAGGATTCATTTTTGAGTACATATTCAGATATCAAACTTGACCAGATAAAAGTGTCATTAGTGACCTTTCATGGTGTGATCCAAAATAATTAAGTTCTTTCAATCAATTTATGCTATGCAATTTATCTTTCATAAATATTTAACCTCACACACTAGCTTGTCAATATTGTACCAATCATAGTTGCTCACAATGTTCTTTTTTTAATATGTGTAGATATGTAAAGTTACTATATGCCAGTGAATATAACATCATTTCTGATGTCAGAACTAGAAATCAGACATTAGGGACCATATGAGATGGGGGTGATAAGACACACAATGGATGTGATAAGACACACAAACCCTGTTGTATTAATACTCCAGACCTCAAAGTTCTAAACTACTTTATTTTTCACTCCAGAACTTACTATTAAGGATAATATTTGACCCTATAAAAAGACTTCTTCTCATGTCTTTCTCCTTTTTGCAGGCACCTAACTGTAATGTCACAGTCCATTATTTGCTAGCAAAAATACAAAACTGGATACTAGAAATTTTACAAAAGGTTTTTTATTGCATAGATATACTTCGATAAAAGTTTGTGTGCCACAACAATGAGAATCTCAATCTAGACTAGAAGAAAATACAAAAAATAGATTAACTGGTTTGTGTAAGTGGGATCATGTGTTATTTACTCAACCTGAATCTAAGGAACAGTGAAAATTCAGTTGAGCTCTGAGAATGGACAATAATATATTTCTGTTTACTGAGCAATCAATATTTGGAGAGTGTGTTATTGCCAGAGGAGGCCTCATTGAAATATCAGTATAGAAACCAGTTTCCCTCATTAGTAAAATCATACTATGCCAAATGAAAGTAAAATATAGAGACTTCAATTGTAACACATTCCTAAGGACAAGGTAAACTAGGTGAAAAGAAGGAACAGATGAAGGGTCTTTGTCTCTATGTGTACCTATCTCTGACTCTGTGTCTCTCTATGTCTTTCTCACTAGCTAATATAAACTGATCTCCTACAATAATCCTGATAACCTTTCATAATTTTAAACGTCCAAAAATGCAAATAATAGTGGAATAAATAACGAGAAAGAGAGGATTATTTGCTGTATAGGTAATGAGGAGGGTGGCAGAAAAAGTGGACACATTGGTAGTGGAAAATCTGCTCTAGTGAAGGATTTGGACAGACATTTTTGAGTAAAGCTCAATCATTTGAATTTTTTAACCATAGTGATAAAAATTTAAAAAAATTTCCTAAGTCTTATAGTTGTCCGTCTATATTACATAGTCAAGAGAAAAAAGGGCACATGAAATCAGATGAAGAAATATATCTGTAGAGGACAAATTCTTTGAGGAAAAAACCCAGTTTGCAAAGAACTGAAGTTTATGAAAATAGCTCAAGTGACCAAATGAATTGGCCCATGATTGGATTTAAAAAGCAACAGTTTGTATCATACTTTGAGGTATCTGAAACCAGCCCCTACAGCTTTCCACTGTGGGTAGAGTTTGTGGGGAATATGCCCAATTTTAACTGAGTTGAAATGTGTGAGATCAGCAAGAATGCAGAACCTAAAAAAAAAAATTAAAACAAGCCGGGCAGTGGCGCTGGAGGTAAGGTGCCTGCCTTGACTGCACTAGCCTAGGATGGACCACGTTTCGGTCCCCCAGTTCCCCATATGGCCCCCAAGCCAGGAGTGCATAGCCAGGAGTAACCCCTGAGCATCACCGGGTGTGGCCCAAAAACCAAAAAAAAAATAAATAAATAAAATAAAAAAGAATGCAGACCTATGCTTTTTCTCTGTGGCTGTGGATATCTTTCAGTGAAAGAGCTGCACCATAACAATAATAAGTGTTCCATAAAACAAAATGCACAAATAGAAAGCCACAAAGAGAACCCAAGAAACCTGTAATTAAGGATACTTCACACATTCAGTTGTGAAGGAAGGTAACACAGATTCTGGAATAACCAAGTGCTAAGAAATTTTACAGACTCAATGCCATGTTAAAAGAAGTGCTGAATGGTCTATTTTAATGAATGGCAGACCTCAGAAATGAAACAAACTCCTACCAAAACATGACACTGAATCTCATGACAATCATCTCTCAACATCTCAACATCAATGGAATAAGTGCACAAAGACAGAGTGACTAAATAGATTAAAATGTTGAATTCAACATCTTGGTCTTAAAAAAAATGTACCTGAATTGTCAGAGTAAATATTGACTCACAGTCAAAGGTTGGTTGATTACCATTCAAGCAAACCTCCCTTAAAAGAGTTGGGGGCATAAATATACAAAACAGACTTTAAGCTTTAAAATGTTATAAGGCTGTTGAGACCTGGATCTAGACACAGAAATGACACAGTTATCCACAACAGCTGCAGGAACCAAAACCCCTCCGAGAAATTCTTAATACTGCTGTCATCAACATGTGCCAGTTTTAATATGGTATCCTGACAAAGAAAAAATGGGAACAACTTGATCTAAGAGCAGGTTGTCTTACCTCACCAGCTAATGATTAGACTAAATCACAAGACTTGTCACCCATTGATCTGTGCAAAACCAAGATCGCTATCTACAGATGATTGATACAACCATGACTGGGCAGTATGTATCCTGGGACTAATAAAAAGGCCTAGTCTATGTATTGGTTTATGATCTGTACAACAACCAAGACCTCTAGTTCCAGAGGTCTGACTGAGACAATTGCAACTGAACTGGTCTTCTGAAACTGTATTCCAGGCTCCACCCTAGGATCAGCGCAATGACCAAGACCACCTATTACAAAAGACAAATTATAATGACAGCGAAGCAACAGAACTTCTAGAACCACAAAGAAAGACTTCATTATAAGCTCTATTCCTTGACCTGTGCAGATACCAAGATCTCTAGAGACAGAGGTCTGATTTTACCACCCATGACATGGTGTCTTCCATACACCACAAAAAGCACCTAGGGGAGAGTAAATGAAAATGCATGGAGTCTGTAGTTATTTCCATGACAGTAGACTTCAAAAGTGGAGAAACCCTGTATCTCTTAGGTCAAGGCAATTCCCTTTCTAATATCTCCAATATTTATTGTGCCTATGCAGGAGAGGAAAAAAAGCATAAAATAATATATTTCTTTGTATTTTATTTTATTTATTCATTTCGTTTTTGATATTGTTGTTTCTTACAATTTTTTTGCACTCTGTTTTGTTTTTATTTCACGACCATGGTTATGTATTGCTTGTCTTTATTGCTGCAATGCTCATTGGGTTTTTAATTTGAAATTTATTTTTGTATTGTTGTGGTGTTTCTCTTTATGTTTCCCTTTCTTCTCTCAAACTGATGTTGAGAGCCTCTAAAAGGATTCCACCCATTTTTGGCTTATTTGATTTTATCCCATTTTATTGCTTTTCTTTTCTTCAAACAGAACCACATAACTTGAACCATCTAGTAGGCCTCTCAAATTTGAAGGGGAAATAATGGAGGACACCAAGACTAAACAGTTGTATTATCACTAAATAGTAACCTAGACATAAAGTGGACCATTTATACTAGCAGCCCAGGGGGTAAGGGTGGGGGGTATGGGATGTAAGCTGGGAACTGGGTGGAGGGAGGACAACATTGGTGATGGGAATTCCCCTGATTCAATGTTAATATGTACCTAAAATATTACTGTGAAAGATATATGTAATCCACCTTGGTCAACATAAAATCTATTATAATTAAAAAAAAACTTTCTATCTGAAGTCCTAAAAATAACTATGGGAAGATCTCATGACTACTTCTGAGGACATGCATAAAATAAGATTTACACTGTCTCAGGATCTCCCAAACTCCTCGGTTGACAATGAAGGTTGGAGAATAATTACAGATTTACAAGACCTCTGAATTGCTCAGTCTTCTTCCACTACCCATCAGCCCACCTTTTCATGGACAGATGGATAGTATTTCACTGTGAAAACAAACATTTCTGCATTTGAAATCTCAGATTATCACCGGGTCTGCAATTCAATCTTAAAAATATTCACATTTGTGTTTGACTTGGATAATATTAGGGAAGCCTGTTATAGCCAGAGATGGCCTCACAGAAATATCAGTAAGGGAATCCAGCTCTCCTTATTTAAGAAGCAAACAAGCCATAAAAGCTGGGCTAGATGACATTCTCACCAGCAGTGAATAAGAGTTTCTTTCTCTACACATCCCAGCCAGCACTGATTGTTCTTGTTAATTGTGATATATGCCAGTCTCTGTAGAAAAAGTATGGAATATGGAGATTTCTCAAAAAACTGGAAATTGAACTCCCATCCTCAGTCAGAGTGGGCAAGAAAAATGCTCTACATCTTGCACTACTGCTCTGACCCCTCTTTTCAGATTTAACATGATTGACATTAATTTGTATATTGGTGTCACATACCTAATGAAAATTTAGTAGTGTAAATATTGATGGAAACTATAAAGATCCTTATTTACTTAGGAAATGAACATTACAAATGAACATTACAAATGTATGTAAGTCTCAATCAGTTTTACCTCTACAACAGCAATACAAGGCAGGCATTCACAACAGAAATACAACGCAGGAATTCAAATTCAAATGAATCTCATCTCTTCACTCAGAGAGAAACTAATGATAGCATCTCCAATGAACACAACTAAACTGAGAACACGTTGAATTTGGAGATCTCAAAACTCTCATATTCAGTGCATGAACATACAAAACTAATGAATAGCTTTCATCCAGGAAATCCATTCATCAGAATCTAGAATCAGAATCAAGAATCTTTTTGTTGG
>PVKC010027671.1:0-15692 GCA_004027635.1 Crocidura indochinensis | reverse complement strand
CAAAGGAATTTCCTTTATAATTTCCCCAATACTTACTGTGTCTATGAAAAAAGAAGAAAAGAAAAGAATAAAAGCACAAAACATTGCCACACCAGCCTTCCTTCCTTTGTTTTCTTTTTCTTATTATTTATGTTTTTCCTTTGTCTTCTCTTTTCTTTTTTCTTCTTTCTTTCTTGTGGTTATTCTATGATATTTTTTTAGTAGATGGGTTATTTTTTGTAGTTGCTGTTTTTTTATATTTCTGTTTTTTTTCTTTTCTTTTATCCCTTTCTTCTTTTAAATTGATGTTTATAACCTCTAGATGGAATCCTCCCAGATTTTTTTTCTTTTTCCAATAGAACTACATAACTTGAATCATTTTGTTCTACCTTATGAATTGAGGGGGAGGAAAAGGAGAGTACCAGTCATATGAACATTGAGTGGATATAAAAATGATCAGATTCAAACACCAAACCCAAAGTCAGCTATAACAGAATCATTATCCTATCTACAAAAAGCTATACACAGAGTGGAACAGTTACAATAGCAGTCTGGGAGGCAAATGAGGGAGATACTGGATGCATGCTGGGAATAGGGGTGGAGGGAGGGCAACGCTGATGGTGAGAAGGGCCCTAATTCATTGTCATAGTACCTTAAATATTACTGTGAAAGATTCATAATTCACTTGGATCACAATAAAAATTTTTAAAAAATAAAACAACAGGTATTAAACAGCATGATATTGGAATAAAGACAGGTCCTCAGATCAGTGAAATAGGCTCGAATACTCAGAGAATGTTCCCCAGACATACAATCACCTAATTTTTGATAAAGGAGCCAGAAATCCTAAATGGAGCAAACAAAGCCTCTTCAACAAGTGCTGTTGGCACAACTGGCTAGCCACTTGCAAAAAAGCGAACTTAGACCCCCAACTGACATCATTTAGGAAGGTAAAATCCAAATGGATTAAAGACCTCGATATCAGACCCCAAACCATTAGATATATAGAACAACACATAGGCAAAACACTCCAGGACACTGAGACTACAGACATATTCAAGGAAGAAGATGCACTCTCCAAGCAAGTGAAAGCAGAGATTAACAGATGGGAATATATTAAGCTGAGAAGCTTCTGCACCTCAAAGGAAATAGAGACCAGGATAAAGAGCCACCCACTGAGTGGGAGAAACTATTCACTCAATACCCATCAGATAAGGAGCTAATCTCCAAAATATGCAAAGCACTGACAGAACTTTACAAGAAAAAAAAAAACATCTATTCCCATCAACAAATGGGGAGAAGAAATGGACACACACTTTGACAAAGAAGAAATACAAATGGCCAAAAGACACATGAAAAAAATGCTCCACATCACTAGTCATCAGGGAGATGCAAATCAGAACAACTATGAGGTACCACCTCACATCACAGAGATTGGCACACATCACAAAGAATGAGAACAAAGAGTGTTGGCAGGATGTGAAGAGAAAGGAACTCTTATCCACTGCTGGTGGGAATGCCATCTAGTTTAACCTTTATGGAAAGCGATATAGAGATTCCTCCAAAAACTGGAAATTGAGCTCCCATAAGATCCAGCTATAGCACTCCTAGGAATATAGCCTAGGAACACAAAAATACAATACAAAAATCCCCTCCTTACACCTATATTTATTGCAGCACTATTTACCATAGCAAGATTCTGGAAACAACCAAGATGCCCTTCAACAGACGAATTGCTAAAGAAACTGTGGTATATATACACAATGGAATATTATGCAGCTGTCAGGAGAGATGAAGTCATGAAATTTTCCTATACATGGATGAACATAGAATCCATTATGCTGAGTGAACTAAATCAGAGAGAGAGAGAGAAAGAGGCAGAATGGTCTCACTCATCTATGGGTTTTAAGAAAAATGAAAGACATTCTTGCAATAATTTTCAGACACAAAAGAGAGGAGTGCTGGAAGTCACAGCTCACCTCATGAAGCTCACCACAAACAGGGATGAGTTTGGTTAGAGAAATAACTACATTTTGAACTATCCTAAAATAATGAGAATGTATGAGGGAAATAGAAAGTCTGTCTAGAGTACAGGCGGCGGTTGTGTGGGGAGGGGGGAGATTTGGGACATTGGTGATGGGAATGATGGTGATGGGTGGTGTTCTTTACATGACTGAAACCCAAACACAATCATTTATGTAATCAAGGTGTTTAAATGAAATGTATAAAAAATAAAATAAAAAACTTTAACCTACAAAACAAAATAAATAAAACAAATAAATAAATGAAAATTTTAACAAAAAATAGTCTTTTATTTTTTTGCTCTTTTTGAAAGAAGAAGAATGTCAGTCAGGGAAAGCATTTTTTTTTCGATTAGCATCACAAAGCAAACTCAGAGACCAAAAGAGTGGACTGAAGGTGGGTAATTTTATATTTACTTTCTATAGTAAGTTTTCTAGGTATTGATTGATTAAACCTAAAGTGGAGCTGACTCCAAAAGTGGACTCCAAATAAGAATATATTAATACAAAACCTGAGTTTGATTAGATTATTTGCATTATGAGTAAAAGTTTTATACAATAGGAAACATACCTATTTGAAAACTTAAAACGTTTGTGTTTAATATTTGCTTTTTAAAAGCTGAATTTGCAATTAAAAAAAATAATGGATTGAGGCTGGAGAGATAGTACAGTGGTATGGTTGCCTTGCAAGTAGAGCCGATCCACTATAGAAGGTGGTTCGAATCCCGGCATCCCATACAGTCTCACATGCTTTCCAGGAGTGATTTCTGAGTGCAGAGCCAGAAGTAACCCCTGAGTACCACTGGGTGTGATCCCCCCAAAAAATACAGGAAAAAGAAAAAGAAAAACATTATGCTTCAAAACAAATCTATTTAAAATTTCATATTGAGTTCTGAAATTTTATCAGCAATTCCACCATACAGTAGACTAACAAGGATAAATTTCATCTGAATTGTCAATTTCTATTATGAATCTAGTTAAAAGTGTGAAAAGCATGTTTTGATTGATTAGTAAAAATATGGAAATATGAAAAAACAGAATATGTATCTGAAATATATTCCAAGACTTTCCAAGAAGTATCTATCATAATACAGAACATACTCATATCTAATAAGTGCATATTATAGTTATGGAAGCCATACTAAAAGTGAAAAATAGGACTATCTAGAGTAGAATTTGTTTATCTACAATCAAAAAGTAAAAGGCCTGGAATTCATTTGAAATATGGCTTTTCATGATTTTGAAACCTCAATAATCAGAGAACTCTTTGCTCAAGTTCCTTAAATTACTTTTGGCTGCCTGCTTGTTTTAACACATCTAAATGTATACTATATACAAACACACAGAAACACTCACTCACAAACAATCTTAATAGATTACATCAATGCAAAAGTAGCAAGCAGTGTCTATAATGCTCAACTATTACTTGAAATGGCATTTTTCAGTAGTTCCATCAAATTTTTGGTCTGTCTCCTACAGGTTATGGTTATAAATAATGTATGGAGATATTTTCATATGATAATGCAATCTTACTATTTGATAATGTATTTGTAAGATTATAATGTTAACTTGTAGAAAATTTTAGTCTGTGAATTCTTTATGACTTTTTGGAATAAACAATGTTTTTTTCCCCAAAATATAAACATTGCTTTTACATTTATTCAAAATCTCCTTTACAAAATTCGGTTCTATTTTGATTTTCATTACTTTATTCCTCTTTGCTTCAAAGATATCTATTTTCAACATTCTCTTTTTTGGGAATATATCCCAAATTGGTGATGATATTTGCCATTTGTTGACTTTTAGAACAATAGCAAGAGAGATTGCCTCATTCCCTTTATAAGTGACATATGTTGCTGCAACTAATAAAGGAACTAAAAAGCTTCAGGGATGAGAAAAAAAATAGCTGAGTTGTAAGACATCAAAATTCAAACCATGACATCAACACCTAGTACATGCTATGAGTATACACTTTGGAGAAATTATAAATGTAATTGATATAAAAATATGCTGGTTGTTTTGAAGCACGTTTAGTTTCTTATTCATGGATAACTTTTCTGCAGCTTTATTCAGAAAATATAATGCCACTTAAACAAATTTTAGTAAATAAGGGTATTTCTTTGAAATAGTAGAAAAATGACTTAAGAGCTTAGTAACTATAAAATATATTATGGAAAAATCTTCACTTAGCACTCTAAATTTTTTAATCAATTATCCAATTTTATTTAGTCAGCCTTAAATACAGCACTAATTTTGTTAATTTTATCATACAAATTTAATATGTGATATAGACACATAGAAGTTAAAAAAATAAAGCTAGCATTTTGTTGTTGTTTTGTTTTTGGTTTTTGAGTTACACCCGCCAGCGCTCAGGGGTTACTCCTGGCTTCCCACTCAGAAATCACTCCTGGCAGGCTCGGAGGACTAATATGGGATGCCTGGGTTCGAAACAATGACCTTCTGCATGAAAGGCAAACGCCTTACCTCCATTGTATCTCTCTGGCCCCAAACTAGCATCTTTAACAAAAAGAATATAATTTACATTTTACAATTTTTTATAAACTCTTATAAAGAACCAAAGCAAGTAGTACAGTTGCCTAACACACAGCTGACTGGGATTCAATACTTGGTGTTTTATATAATCCTGCAAGGATCACCAGGAATAATTTTTGAGTATACAGCTAGAAATAACCCTTGAGCATTGCTGAGTGTGACTTCCCCCCAAAAAACAATTTTGTAAACTGCAAGTTCCTTTCAGTATAAGCAGAAGAGTAATTTATAAGACCTCCAAAATGTCTTTATTTAAAATTAAGTTAGATTTATAATTGGAACCAAATTATAAAGGGAGTTATACCAGAGTTTTCATAAAGCGAGATAGTAGATATTTCTTAAAATGAATTATTAATTTTTATATTTTTCATTATTACAGAGTCTAGAAATATTTTTGTTTTTTCAGGCGCTTCAACCAAAATTGGGGTTAAAGATTATGAAAACTCTTGATGCTTTTGGAATGCTTCTTGCTATATTAATTATTTCAGTGGCTTATTATTTTCTTTACTAATATTTAAAAGAATTTTATTAAGTACCCAGTATGAGTTTTTTGGTGCGCACAAAGAAAAACTAGACACATATTTCCAATAAATAATTTTCTGTTGATGGGGAAAACAGACATATGAAGAATTAGCCTTATGAAGAATTGAATAAGAACTAAATGTAGATTACAAATACTGGACTATAGCATAAAAATGATATTACCATGCCTATGAGCATTAGAGAAGGAGGTTCAGTGAGATGACTGACAAAATACAAAGAATGAGCCTTGGGAATGTCCCCGATATTATACATTTTACAAGTATTGGTTTTAGGGACTTGGAGGTAGTAGAGGAATTATGAAACATGTGTACCTGAGGCAATTTATATACCAAAACCACATGATCACCACACCTACCATTGCTCTAGGTAGTCTGAGAAACCAAGTTTGTGCCCTTCATTGTCACTGCAAGGGCCTAAATCAGCACTTTCCTCCCAAAGCTCTGATCTGTTAATTACAAAATGCTGGGAGTAGAACAAAATGATTCATGTTCTATGGTTCTATTGAAAAGAAAAAGAAATGTCGATGGCACCAGTAGCAAGCAGTCTCACAAACATTATGTGGAAATAAAAAATGAACAGATCTAAATACCCAACCCAAAGGCAAAGACAATAGAATCAAGAGACCAAAACTACAATAAGTTATACACAAAAGGGACCTGTTACATTAGCAGTTGGGGGATTAAGGGTGAAAGTATGGGATGGATGCTGGGAACAGGGGTGGAGGGAGATCAACAGTGGTGGGGGGAATTGTCCCAATTCACTGTCACTATGTACTTAAACATAATTGTGAAACACTTGTAATTCACGTTGGTCTCAATAATTTTTTAAAATAATGATAAATAAAAAAGAAAATAAAAAATGAAACAAAACAAAAACCCTGGGAGTGGCTTGTTGGAAGGTCACTCCCTGTCTCTGCAAAAACTAGAACAGTATTGATTGAAAAGAATTGATAAAGTACTTCTCAAACACATCTCACTCCTCACTTGTTTCTATTTTATTTGGTTTGGGGTCACATTTGAATAAACTCTGGGCTTACTCATGACTCCGCACTCAGGAATCAATCCTGATCTGTTCAGGGTACCATTTTGGGATACTAGAGACCAAACTCAGGTAGGTCATGTGCAAGGAAAATGTCCTATCTGTAACAGTATTGCTCTGCCATTCTCCCATTCTCACACTTTGTTGTTTAAGGTATTTAGTGGTTTTAAAATCAGATTCACACATTCAATTGTTCTACAATGGCGAATTTAGATTTTCTGCTATCCTAATGATTGCAAGTCAAATTTCTTCCTTCTTTCCTATTCATAGTTGAGTTTTTAGCACCAAACCCACCACCAATGTTCTCAGACAACATCACCTATCTCCTCCTCCCAGCTTACAGTCTGGCATTTTAGCAGGAACATTTTTAAATTTGGTTGTTAACGTTTGTTTCTTATAATTTCAGTTTTGATTACTCTCTGATTAGAATATTTAGTTCTATCCTTTTTAACACCACCAGTATACTTGAATCCCCTTGGCCCCTGTCTTCCATTATTTTCACATAGGTTTTTCTCTCTCTCCTGCACTCTGTCTTTCATTCTCTTCTCTTGTTGGCACAAGGGTCAACAAGAACCACCTTTTAAGCCATTGCTTTCTCTCATGAAGTTATTTTGACTATCACAGGTAACTGATACCCTGTATTGATCCTTCTTTCTGTTTACTTTATTTAACATGATATCTTTCAGTTCCATCCATGCTGTAGAAAATTGCATGACTGAGTCACTTTTTATAATTACGCAGTATTCCATTTTTTATATGTACCACTCTTTATGACAGATACCCAAACGTAGAATTGCTAGGTCTTATGACAGTTTAATTTTACACTTACTGAGAACCCTTCACACTGTTTTCCATAGTGATAGAACCAGATGTTGTTCCCACCAGCAGTTAATGAAAGTTCCTTTTCATCACAATCAGCTAACAAAGATTTCTCATGGTAGTTTTGTTATGTGCCGTGTTTTAAGATGATATTTTATTGTCATCTTAATTTGGATTTCCCTAATGATCAGTGATGATGAGCATTTTTTCATGTACCTGTTGGCAATCATTTGGTATTTCTCAGAGAGGTATTTACTCATTTCCTCTTTTTATTTTAATGTGAATTTTATAAATCAGGGGTTAATATGTGTGAGTACTTTGTATGCCCTGAATATGCTGGGTTCCCAAGATGTCTAGGTGTGCCTACGGTGTCCAATAGTGCATTAAAACCCCTGTCATTAATGAAAACAAGAAAAATCATTCTATTAATCATAACTATATAATATACAAGTAGCAATGTTAGAACCTTATAAGCTCAATTTAACTGAGGACTTGTCATGCTAAATTTATGAAAAAATATTATGCTTTCTATATAGATAAAAAAACAGCCTCAGAAAATGCAGTTAACCTTTCTGAAATAAACTTTAAGTGATAGTACTAATCCTACATTTGATGAATCTAAAGTTTACTGAGTAAAAATGATTAAATCTCGGTCAATGTGCTCAAGCATAAAATTGTAAAGATTTCACATTTTCCTTTTAGTTAAAATCTAATGAGAAAATACCGGTCAAGTCCTGTAGGAAGTATATATAAACAGATATATGTGTATATATATTCTTCATTCCTTTGCTGTACAGAATTCATAATGTATAATGCCTCCCATAAAATTCTATAGAAAACATTGTGAACATTCAATTTTACATTTAGGGGCTGGAGTGATTCAACAATGGATAGTCACCACTGTAATCTTAATTCATTCACTAATAGCTTTTTTGTTTGTTTGTTTGTTTGTTTGTTTTGGGGCCACACCCAATGGCGTTCACTATAAATTGCCACTATATATAGATATTCTGTACTCAAAGATTAATATAATGTACAACTAATATAATATAGTATGCATAGCTAATATAGTATTATATTATATATAAGATATATTATATAACATAATATAGCATAATGATATATTATATAACAGTATATAGTAATATACTATATAATATGTATATTATATGTTATATGCAATAATATATTGTATTTTAATATATTTTATTTTATAATTATATATTATGTTATATATAATTATATGCATCATCTATAAGTATAGCTAATATAGTATAAATATAAGTAGGGTGATTCAACAAGATATGAAACCCAGTGATAAATATAGTAATTACTTTTACTGCTCTAAAAGGGATGCTATATTTAATATTTTAATATGTTTAAAATATTTAATATGTATACTCTTTATATTTGAGTGTCATATCTAATAATGTGTACACAATAACATATACTAATAACTCATTACTAATACCTATTAGTAATCATTTTCACACCCAAATTACATTTACACATACATATTCATTTCTTTAGCTTACATAAGGCAGAAATATTTATCACAGAATACTGATATTATACTTGGTTATGTCCAGATTCAGTTCTCATCATCAAACAACCAAAGGGCAGTCATAATTTGAGACAATGCACTTTCTTTTTTGGGGGGGTCACACTCGGCAGCAGTCAGGGTTTACTCCTGGCTATCTGCTCAGAAATCACTCCTGCCAGGCTTGGGGGGATCATATGGGATGCCCGGATTCGAACCACTGTCCTTCTGCATGCAAGGCAAATGCTTTACCTCATGCTATCTTTCCGGCCCGACAATGCTCTTTCTGCAAATATCAGAATACAAAGACTGAAGCTTGAAAACATATTTCTGATGGGACAGTAATGCTTTTGTTAATTTTAAACCAGTTCATGTGACGCTTAGGGCTAATTTTCCAATATAGTATTCTGTTGTTCTGGGGTCTGTCCAAATGATACTTTAAAGTAAAACAGGCCTTAGGATGGACTTGGATGGAGATGAAGGCCTTTGTCCACCATCCCAGGCCACGTGGCTCCAGCCCTCACTAACCATTGGGTCTGGAGGTTCATGAGAGCGGCAGGTAGAAATTTCACTCACGGGCAGGCTTCCAGAGAGATAACATCTTTATTTATCCCTAGCCATCAGATGTGGCTGCTACCATTTAAGCATGCCCTTCATAGCTAGCCCTGCATCTTCCTTCATCCATGTCACCTCTGACCTACATGCTGGCAAGGATCCAAAAGGCAAAAGGAGGCCCCAAAGGCCAAAGACCTCAATCCTATATACCCTTCCAAGACCCCTCCCAGGAAATGGGCAGGGTCTTGAAGGTAAAGTAAATGTAATATCCGGTTCCCAAAGCCCCACCCAAGAATGGGCAGGGTTCAGGTAGTTACTGTACCCAGGGGTGGAGCTACAGTACTTGGTTGTTCATGCAGTATAGGAGATTGCATTATGATATACTGCTTGCAGAACAGGTGTTAATCTTTTTAAATTATAGCATACACTTTCACTTAAAAATACAATTGGCATGTAGATTCTTGTTCTTTAAATAGAAGAGAAACCTTGAACTTAACATGTCCCCTCCCAACCCATTGCCAACCCTGGACTATTCGGTTTTCCTGGTAGATATATGTGTACCTTGGTCATGGGTTTATTAGATTCATGTCAATAAATATTAGAATCACAAACGGAGTCGAAATTATAGTAAAAGGCAATAACTACTAACTGAAAAATTAACAATCTAACCACAAAAGTTGTAGGAATCCTAAGTGAAAGCGATTACTTTCAGATGGGGTTGTCAAAAAAGATTTATAAAAGTGGTAGGATTTGATCTGGGTTCTCTCTACCATGAAAGAAAGGACAATTTCATTGTAGTGCCAAAGGGAAGACAGAGCTTCCAGGTGCAAAAAGCATTAGGCACAAAATAAGGGAGGAAAGAAAGAACAAGATTTTTCTGGGATAAAAATGAGACTAAAAATAAAAATCAGAGACGAGTTACATATTTTTGAGAAAACATAAAATAAGGCCAACATATTTCAGACTAATTTTGAATTCCTGTAGCTCACCAAATAATATTCTATTTCTGAGTACTTATGTATAAGAATATTTGCATTCTTCATGATTGGTGAGTCATTCTGAATACATATAGAAAGAAATGAGTCACCCTTAAGGAATAAAAAGAAAAAAACGTAAAGAACTGTATAAATGTAATGTTGGCAGTGTTTAGTATTGAATAGCTAAGCCACTTATCATGATAGTGCATGGAGTTAGTTTTTGCTTCCTGATGTACAGTTTAACTAAAATTATATTACAGTGCCTATATTTATTGAATATATTTTGATTTCTATATTCAAATAACTTCACATATAATTTAATACTTTAATACTATATTACCTTCCTCTGTATAACAGAAAAGATTTTTGACTGTCTAAATTGCATATTTCTCTCAATGCTGTGTAGGAAGTCCTTTCAATTTCTTATCATCTGAGTATGAGAATAATATGCATGGCTATGTTCTTCCTCTGTGTCTCATGAGAATATAAAATTCAAGAACACATGGATTGGAAATACTTAGATTGGGCCTGAGAGACAGCTTATCCTTTTCATGCAGGAATTCCAGACTCTATCCCTGACACCACAAGAGACCTCCAAGAAATGTCAAGGGCAAACCCTGAACTCTGAACTGCAAGTACTAGTAGGCACTATAAAAAAAAATGGTATTGGACTTCTCGAATTGAAATTCTAGACTGAGTATACTATAGATTCTAAAAAATAGAGAAAAACAAAGGGATGATTTGGCAAGTAGACTGCAAGCAAAGGTAACTTGATACTAAAACACACTGTAGACAGTTTGTCATCCTATTAAAAATTAAATTCTGCTCTTACCAAAATCTGTAAACAAAACAATTAAACTCATCACAGTAGAAAGGTACAGAACATAGTGTTCACAAAAAATATTTCTCATTATGCAAAATGAAAGATTAACTATTATATTCTCCTGCTTTGGGAAAAATATGAAAATAAAAAAGTTGCTTCCTTATTAAATAGATAAAATAAAATGAGTATTTTTAACAATACGAAATAGAAAGCTTTCTTTGAACTGCTAAAAATTAAAAACGTTGCATATTTAATACTATAATTCTAGTTAAACTACTAAAGTAGCTCAGCTACCTACTCTAAAATGTGACACAATTTACTTCAATTGTTTTGTTGCAATACGTAAATTTACACTTTAAAAACACTTTAACAGAATTATCTCTCTGAACTCAATATCTGTCATTTTATTTTTGTTTTTACATTTATACCACTTTCTATTTTACTGAAGTAACATCAATCTACAAATTTATGTTTCAGGGTATAATACCACTATACAAAACCCCAAGTGACAATATTCTTTTGTTTTGTTTAGTTTGGTTTTTGTTTTGGAGCTACACCCTGCAGTGCTCTAGGTTACTCCTGGCTATGCACTCAGAAGTCGCTTGGCATGGGGCACCATGTGGGAGGGATGCCGAAGATAAAACCCAGACCATCCAGGGTCTGCAGCGTGCAAAAGCAAACACCCTAAGATCCCCGCACTGAAGCGTCAATATTCTTAATATTCTTTTATAACTATATTCTTTACACAAATTTATACCACTTCTTTTTATAACCTTTGTCACGAGTCTCAGGGTATTTTTTTCTTACTGGACATTATCTAGTCTCCTGCTTAGTTGTTTGTTTGGCTGGTTTTGGTTTTGGGGGTCACACCCGGCAGTGCTCAGGGGTTATTCCTGGCTCTACGCTCAGAAATCGCTCCTGGCAGGCTCGGGATTCGAACCACTATCCTTCTGCATGCAAGGCAAAAGCCCTGCCTCCATGCCATTAGTTGTTTTGGTTTGGTTTGGTTTGTTTTGTTTTGGTTTGGTTTGGTTTGGTTTTTGGGTCACACCCAGCAGCGCTCAAGGGTTACTCCTGGCTCCACGCTCAGAAATCACTCCTGGCAGGCTCTTCGGACCATATGGGATGCCAGGATTCGAACCAATGACCTTCTGCATAAAAGGCAAACGCCTTACCTCCATGCTTTCTCTCGGGGGCCCCCATTAGTTTTTTTTTTTGTTTGTTTTTGTTTTTGTCTTTTGGTATTTTTGGGTCACACCCGGCAGTGCTCAGAGGTTACTCCTGGCTCCATGCTCAGAAATTGCTCCTGGCAGGCACGGGGGACCATATGGGGCACCGGGATTTGAACCAATGACCTTTTGCATGAAAGGCAAACGCCTAACCTCCATGCTATCTCCCGGGCCCCCATTAGTTGTTTTTTAATGAAGTAATTTATGGTTGCAATGGCATTAATATTTGTAATTCAGATATACAATACTACTTCCACCCATCCACCATCAAAGTGATAATATAACTCTGCCACTAGCCCTTTCCCTTTAGAAGAGATCTAGAAAATTCTGCAAGTTGCTACAATTTCAATGCATTATTCTAGGGACATAAATTAGAAGGAAAAGAACAAAAGTCACTCATTTTGTGATATATATAGGAAACGCTTTTGATTGGCTTTTGATTGCAAAAAATGAGATTATCAATAGGGGGAGAAAGGAATTGAAAGCTGCAGATTAGTATGCCCAAGGAAGGGGCTGGAGTGATAGCACAGTGGCTGAGCGCTTGCCTCGCATGCTGCTGACCCAAAACTGATGCGGATTCTATTGCTGGCTTCCCATATGGTCCCCCAAAGCTACCTGAAGTGGTTTCTGGGCATAGACCAGGTGTAACCCTGAGAGCAGCCAGGTGTGGTTCAAAAACCAAAAAAAAAGAAAAAGAAATAAAGGAAATGCCTACGGAAGATATGAGGTATTTGATAGTGGTGAAGGAGCCATAACTTTGTTTATCAAGACCATAAAATTTAACAATATTGTAATGTTATCTAAATTAAACCAATTTTAAGTCATAATTAAAAAATCTAAAGTGATTTAAAGTGACACAAGAAGATCTGTGGAGGATTGATTGTATACAGTTTGGTAGTAGTGAAGATACAGTGACAAATTTCCAAATCTTAAAGTTTCAACATTATTATAAACATGCAATTTAAACTACAATAAAAGTAAGTATTTAATTATTGTAAAAGATTGCTATGAACGTGTTTTATTAACATAAATATAGTGCTACAGTGAACAGAGGCATGCATAAATCTTTTTGGCTTAATGATTTTTTTTCTTTGGGTAAATAATCAAATTTCACGTGGTTCTATTTTTAATTTTTTGATAAAACTCCATACTTATTTTTATGAAGGTTGAACTGGATAACAAGCCAAAAAAATATTGAATAAGGATTTCTTTTTCCTCATGTCCATTGCCAGAGTCTGTTCCCTGCCCCTCCACCCCTTTTCTTTCACTTAGGAAAGACATTCCAACTGGCCTGAAGTGATTCTTCATTGTTGTTGTGACTTGTTAATTTGCTGATAATCAATGAGCGAGCATTTTTCATGCTAAAGTTGGCTACCTGTATATTTTCATTCAGAACTATCTTCTCACTTCATATCCCTAGTTTTTAATGTGACTATTTGAGTTTGTTTTATTATTAAACTTCATGAGTACTTGCTTCTTATATCTTAAATATTAGCCCATTGTCAAATAAATGATGTTAAGATGTTTTATCCCATCAATATGCTGTCTTGTTGTTTTAGTAATGTTTTTTGTAGTGGAAAAGCTCTTGAGCTCAGTTTTAATCATATTTGTTTGTATTTACCTTTTTTTTTCCTTGCACTGGAGTAAAATTACTAGAGAACTCCAAAGTCATTATTATGATTTTTGCTGCTACTGCCTTACTCCTAGTACCCTATATTTATCTCAGTAGTTTTGTCATATCCTAAAGTCACGACATTTTCTGACATGCTGAATTGGCCATCTATTATTGTACTTGCCAAATTGATCCAGATATCATATCCTAGCAAAAGAGACATTACTTAATTGCCTCTCTCTTTTGCTATATCAACCATCAATACAACTAATGAAGTAACTAATACAACTAATGAAAAAAAATTCTATCTTGAGGTGATAAGAAAAGATACAATATTTTTTCAATATTAGGAAATGGGGACTTTCATCCACATTATGTAATCAAATGTATAAAAACTCTTTGGGGAAATTAGAACATCTATTAATCAAAGCCAGAGTAGAAAGTGAAGAAATATTATCCATGGCACATTTGTTTCAATCATTCCCCTTACCCTTAAATCTTTCTCTCAAATATAATGAAATATCTTTAAAGCCTCATTTTATATTTAAAATGAGGTGACTAACTGATAAAAACATTACCTGGAAGAATTTTTACATTTCCAATAAAATCGCCATGATATTTTGAAATTCATTTTAATCACTTATTTGGCTTATTCTGACCAGTTTATTTTGAAATGTTAGGAATCTTTTGGGAAAACACTCCAACCTTGACATTAATGATATTAACAGACCAGCACAGTCAAGAAACTAAAATTAGGTCTGGAAGTTATTAAAAACAAGAAAGTTCCTTGCTAACTTTTTTTTACCATATTTGCAACTCAATGAGAGAGCATGAAAAATAAGTAAATAACTACATCTTTAGTTTTTTAGAAAAACTTATAATGAGTTTACATATCTAGATACTGTAGTATTCATATGTAAGGTTTTTCTTTGCACTCCATTTTCTTAGCTTCACTATATAGATGTATAAGCATATATATGTATATATATTTATATTAATCCTCCTAGGACATTTTAGCTTATATGTCTGGAAACTTTAGCCATCAGAAAAAGAGGAGAGTTAGGAAATAATGAAAAAAATGTGCAGAAAGAATTCACATAAAAGTTTTTTGAGACTTGAAAATGGGAACAAAAGACACTTAAAAAATTATTGAACCAGAAAAAAATCTTTTCTGGCAGGTGCTTATATAGGAATATACTGATAACTTTGGTATAAAAATAAGGCATCCAGATATTATTACAGAACTCTCCTCATAAAAATCAAACTTCTTATTCAAAAGTAAAGAAAGAGGCTGAGTTATATATTTTCCTATCTGGTTTAGAAGTCATTTAAAAGTCAACAATTACAAAAAGTGAAATAGTAAAGATAAATGTAACCCAATCATTTAGCTGATCTCTAGGAATTCCATCCAGTTTAATTATATAAGTATATGCATATAAATACAAAATATATAAACTGAATATTAATATTGCCCATATCAAATATAAGTGTCTATTACATGTTTAATTTACCTTAATAAAATTTTCTCTTTTGTTCATTAAAAGTTTATTTTTTCCAGTAAATAAATGTCCTACTAATAGGGATAATACAAAATCCAATAAAAGTCAAAAGAACTTTTCCCAGTAGTATTACCATATTTGCTGGCGTATAAGACGACTGTTCGTATAAGATGACCCCCTAATTTTACAGTTAAAACATAGATTTATTCGCAGTATAAGATAGAACGTTCCTGTGCTGCAAGTGTATGTATCACAATGAGCCAATCACAACAAGCAAAGGGTCAAAGGTAATACTGTAATAGACTTCCTCTCTGACTCTGGCCAATTTGAGCAGGCTTTTTACAGTGTAGATTCGGGAACCAGAACATTGTCTAATGTGCATGCATCAAAAGCCTGCTTGGGGGCCAGAGGTGGGCCCAGAGCTCCCACAAGCCAGGAGTTCTCTTGGTCTTGCACTGGCATGTGGTGTGCACTGGGATGGACAGCTAGCCCGAGGACCCCCCCCCC